>JAFIDM010025959.1:0-18355 GCA_023159025.1 Thereuonema tuberculata
ATCATTCTATAGGAATTTTATAGCTGTTTCTATAGAAAACAAGTAATTCATTTTTATAGAGAAATATTCTATAGAACTCTATATAGAATCCCCAGTCAGCCCTCTATAGAAAAGTAATCCAATAGAAATGCTGTAGCTATTTCTATAGAAAGCAAGTATATGCATTTTTATAGAGAATAATAAACAGAACTCTATAAAGAATTTCCAGATCAACCCTCTATAGAAAAGTAATCCAATAGAAATGCTGTAGCTATTTCTATAGAAAGCAAGTATATGCATTTTTATAGAGAATAATAAACAGAACTCTATAAAGAATTTCCAGATCAACCCTCTATAGAAAAGTAATCCAAATAAAGAAATTCTATACCTATTTCTATAGAAAAGAATAAGTATATGCATTTTTATAGAGAAATAATACATAGAACTCTATAAAGAATTTCCAGATCAACCCTCTATAGAAAAGTAATCCAAATAAAGAAATTGTATACCTATTTCTAAAGAAAAGAATAAGTATATGCATTTTTATAGAGAAATATTCTATAAAACTCTATAATGGATATCATAAAAAATTTTGTATGATGATGGATACTTCGGATGTTTTTAGTTTGTTTAATAGTCAATATAAATTTTTAAAAAATACTAATTAATAAATAAGCTTGGAGATAAATTGTTTAATATCAATTATGCATTAATTTGTTAAAACTTAGTTACTTTTTTTATTATGTTTGATAGCGGTCCTTATTTATTTAGATATAATAATTCTTATAATTATCTAGTTTAATATCAATTTTGAAAATTAAGTGTAATTAAGTTAAATTAAAATTAAGGTTTTTTTTTATCATTAGTTACATTAGATATTAACTAAGTTTTTACATTTTTGAATCTTTCTAAATTATATTTTTCCCAATTTATTTGACTAAATAATTTGTAATTATTAAAAAAATTTTAATTTTTTAATATTCCCTAGAAATTTGACAAACTCAATCGCTTTGAATCTGATCTGCCCGAGGCTAACGATCCAAATCACGTTTAATTTCGCTGTGCGCATGCGCAGATGGACAACAAAGACATTTATAATTTCAAAATATAGATAGTTTCGGCTTTGTTAAAAAATATACAACATTATTAAAAAATAGAGAGCATTAAGTTTGTTTAAAATAATTCCTTAAAACAAAACAAAAACTAATTTTGAAGTACACGTCCGTTTCTGCGGGATAGCTAGCTACAGGCGGGAACGATGCAAAAAAATTCAACCGTTCAACGCCATGTTTACAGCAGCCGGAGCGAAGTACAGTAGAGTCATGCTATTCCGAACTAATGGGGACCGAAAACTGTTCGATTTAGCTGGAATTCTGAATAGGCGGATATCATGAATAATATCAACATATTGATTTATTAAGGCGAAAATTAAGTGGGGGGACATCTGCCAGTCTACACAGCGTTCACTGACTTTACTTCTTAAGTGTGTGCAAATTTTTTATGTTTAACAGTGATTAAAAATGATTCTACAAAATTGTATAAATGGAGCCGACATGTACTGTAAGTAACCAGCTTTCATTCCAATTTGGTTGCAGGCGTTTTCATCAACCTTAGGCTCTATGTATGTCTCTATTTAACTTCTTTGTGTAACAATAAATGTACGTTTTTTTCACAAATGTCTTTTTAATTTCTCCTGTTTTTAAGTTAAAAAAAATCGGTATTTTTTTCTGAACTCTGTTCGGAAAAGGCGGATTTTAACCAACTACAGTACATTACAATGTCTGATTATTTCACAACATTTGTCCTAATGAAACGGGTGGACGAAGAATGTTAATTGGGATGTCATTAACATTAAAGACTGTAGATTTTTAAATTGTGAATTTCTTTAGTCAAGAAAGGATATCATGCACTTTTCATCATTTTATTTTAACTTTTTTTATATATTTATTTAACAACTTAATCTTATCATCTATAATGTTATTAGTATTTTTAATTCTTGAGGATATTTTTGAGAATTTGGTTAAAAATAATATTAATAATTCTATTCATGTTTCTAAATCCATAATTGTTTTAGATAGGTTTGAAACTAATGAGATTGGTCTATAGTTAGCAATTTCGGTCTTTTTCGCAGATTTATATAGATTGGTTTAAAAAGAAGAGATGCTTTGTTTCAGAAGCATTTGAAGTTTAACTTTTAACTATACAAATGCAATTTTCATAATGTTTGCTTTCGATTAGGATTTCAGTTAATAAGCTTTTTTCTGTAATAGATTATTATTCCATCTCCTTTGTTAATGTTTGTATCTTTGTAATCTTTTGCCAGTGCACTAAGTATTTGTTCAGCGTGTTGAGATGTTCCTCAACCTTGGTATGATGGCTTGAGTGTGAAGGAAGTGTGTTTATGGAATTTAAAATCTTCTCAACCTGGGAAATTAGTTTTTTTGTATTGTTCTCTGTAAAATATTGTGAAAGCCTGGATGTCTTCCCTAAGGTTGCTGATGTGTCCTTCAAGGCAATGTCTCCAAGGGGGAATTTATTCTTGTGATAGTGCAGTGGGACTGGTGTTGTTAAATCCAAAGTGCCGAAATGGTTCCCTGTGGCACACCCCAGAATGGGGTGCCACTTTCTCCATCACCACCTACTGCAGTACATTTTTCAAACAGAGGCCTTTGCCTAATCCCCGAATATGGTGACTTTATCCTGCTCCACACCCGATGCCACATTTTCATTGCAAGAACTCATCATAAATGGTAGGATTCTTTAGCCTATCTATTATTATTATCCCAGAAAATTGTTAATAACTAAAGCATACATTACCACTTGCGTACTTAAATTTTACTAATAAAGTCTGTTAATTTTATTTGAGTTTTTTTTTTTTTCTGAGTTTTTTTTTTTTTATTTTCGAAAAAGTGTTATCGCTTATAGTACGTCTTGCATCTTTGCAATGCACCAAAAACCCCTTCAGTATTTTCTTCAAATTGAAATTCACTTCGGATTGTTTCAAATGATTTTAGCATTTTTTTTTCATACCTGCATCATGATCATTTCCATTTTCATCATCTTCATCACAATTCGTAGCTGTACGGTTTTTATTTTTCACACTGCCCAAAATATCCGATTCAGTTAGTGTCAGGTCTCAACTTCAAAATAAAGTGAAAGATAATCATCAATCAGCACATCATCGTTAATTTCTTCTTTTTCCCTCAGCTATAACCACACTTTTTTGATTTCCTCTAAGGGAATATTAATAATAAAAACATTTCGAGAAGAAGAAAAAATAGATACCATGAAAAAGTTTGTTAAATAGAAAATGCACTTCACTAGTTGGAGGTTATTTTATGAAGAAATTAGCAAAATGTTCTTCATTCCAAAGAAAAGTTCGCAAAATAGAGGATCGTTAAATAGAGGTCCGACTGTATTATTTATATATGGAGATTAAAACAAAATAGCCCTTTATCGATTACAACAATATATAAGGCACAAACAAAAATATGATGTAAATATGAATAAAGATGTGATACCTCAATATTTTTCAATTAAAAATTTCAGGAGCTAAAGAAAAAAAAATGAACAGGAAGTGAAAGAAGTTATTTGTTTTTCAGAAAAGAAGTTAATATGAATTATGAGAGAACTTGAATCAGAAATTACAGCATATTTCTGCATATTACTTTCATTTTATTTTATTATTCAAGTGTCTTCTTTTTTTCACAATAAAATCGGATAGAAATATAAACAGAAATTCCAGATACTTCCAGCAGTTTCTTTTTGTTTTTCATTATTAGATAGTATTGAGATATAAATTGGTTAAATTTTTAAGGTATTAACAAATAAAACTTTATTTATTACAACTATGTAAGCTTCCTTTGGAATAAAGGTCTATTGCAATGTGAGAAGTTAAATTGCTTGATTCTGAAAAGCTTTTCTCACAAACTTCACATTTAAATGGTTTCTCACCCGTATGTGATTTAATGTGTTCAGTTAAATGGCTTGATTGAGTAAAACATTTTCCACAAAAGTCACATTTGAAGGGTTTCTCACCTGTATGTGATCTAAGGTGCCTTTTTAAATTTGGTTTAATAGAAAAACTTTTCTCACAAACTTCACATTTAAATGGCTTGTCACCTGTATGTGATTTAATGTGTTCAGTTATTTGGCTTTTTTTAGAAAAGCTTTTCTGACAAAATTCACATTTAAATGGTTTCTCACCTGTATGTGATTTAATGTGTTCAGTTAAATGGTTTGATTGAGAAAAAGATTTTCCACAAAAGTCACATTTGAATGGCTTCTGACCTGTATGGGATCTAAGATGGATTTTTAAAGTGTCTCTCATAGAAAAGCTTTTCTCACAGAAGTCGCATTTGAATGGTTTCTCACCTGTATGTGATCTAAGGTGCCTTTTTAAATTTGGTTTAATAGAAAAGCTTTTCTCACAAATTTCACATTTAAATAGCTTCTCACCTGTATGAGATCTCATGTGTACAGTTAAACTAATTGATTGTGAAAAGCTTTTCTCACAAATTTCACAATTAAATGGCTTCTCACCTGTATGAGATCTCATGTGAACATTTAAGTTACCCATTTGCGAAAAGCTTTTCTCACAAACTTCACATTTAAATGGTTTCTCATCTGTATGTAATCTAAGATGTTCAGTTAAATAGTTTGAATAACAAAAAGATTTTCCACAAAAGTCACATTTAAATGGCTTCTCACCTGTATGTGATCTGATATGATAAGTTAATTTGCTTGGTTTTAGAAAGCTTTTCTGACAAAATTCGCATTTATATGATTTTGTAATAGTTTTGGACGACATTTCAATAGTTCAGAGGAAACTGATGGTTTTCAATCGGTTCATTAATTTCTGCACTGTTTTAGTTCTAAGTCACAAACAACTCTCTGGTTTGAATAAGATCTAATTAATTTAAAGAACTGGAGAAGTCATAGTTGAAGACAAAACACAAAAGTCTTGAAACAATAGAAAACTGTTTTTACGATGTTACATGAAAAGGAAGTTTCTTCTTCAAGATACTAAAGAGTTTGATTTTAAATAAAACAGTCAATTTAAATTAGGAAAAAAAAGCGCGATAAAGTTGAACAGATTGAAGTTTATGAAGAGTATATCTTTGTCGTAGATAGAAATGGCAGGTAATAGCGATGGCAACATAACAACCTGAAACACCTCTTCCGCTCTCTTATAGAACCTTTGAAATGAAACTTTTAAAACCGTAGATTCTTAATGTGAATCAAAATTTAAATAAACGTGGATTGCTTTTAAATTCTGAATATCTATCTGTAACCACCCAAAATCCTTCTGATTCATAGAACTATCTATAATTTCGGTTAGATTCCAGCAATACTCGTAAAAAGACAATAGCGTTTCTCGTCGCCATTTAATTAATTATAATAAAACGCTATATCAACAGGAAGTCAAAAAAACATAAATAATAATAATAGATGGATGACCAATGTTTATAGAGGGAGCCACCCGTTTCCGTTGTCATCTGTAATTTCTGTCCTTAGCAACTGGTGTTTAAAAGAACCAATTTCTCGGTCCAGTTTTGCATTTGTTTCTTAAATATCTACAATAAATAAATTATATTTCTCTTATTTATAAATATGCTGTCAATTTTTACGATTTTCTTTTCTTTTAAAATAGATGAATGTTCGAAATTTGGTTATAGAGGGAGCCACCCGACTCGGCGGAAGTCACTTGTAATTTTTGTCTTTAAAAGCCTATTTTAAAACCACCAACTTCTGAGTTCAATTTAACCTTTATTTCTTAAATATCATTAATAATAAATTATATGCTTTTATTCTATGAATATGCTAGGGAATTGTGAATGAAACAACCAGTGGAATGAAGTCTGATTTTGTTTTGTTTTGGAACGAAAGGATTCCTAAATATATACAGTGTTGTTGTTGGTTGGGTTTTTAATGGCGCAAAAGCAGCTGTGACTATAATATTGATGTGTAGTCGAAATGACAGAGACTAACGCCATGGTTTAGTCTAAAGCATACACACAGTTTATTTACAATTATGTACAGGTTTATATACAAATGGATCGGATTTCAAGAATCTCTCTTAGAGCTCTCTGTCTGGTCCGCTACTCGGAGAGCGTGAGCTGCGACGCTCCCTCTTCGGTCCGTTAGTTGGTGAAAGGACAAGACACGTTGCTGATTGGTCCCCCGATTCGGCCAATCACAGGACATTAATTGGCCACTCGAGAGGACTTCTCAACTTTGTATCATAGTCCCCTCTCCAAGGGTCTGCGTCCTCGCTGACTCAGATATTTCAGGATCTGCAGTCCAGGTAACGTCGGGGGCGGGATGTTGTTCGGTGTGAGCGGCGTAGGGGCGGGGGTGCGTCTCGTGCCGTTGGCTCAGGCGACGGGGTGTGTCTGGGCTGCAGTGGAGCAAAGATGGCCTCGTCGGCCGTTGTCCATTGATTGGAAATCGCCGGCGGCCGTCTAGGTGGTTCGGGTGCCGGGATCTCATCCTCCAAGCTGGGCAAGGTGGATTCCTCGTCCGCTGGCAGATATGGCTTCATACATGTTACATGGGCTGCAGGCGAGTGGAAGATTGCAGGCGGCAGATCTCGTATGTGACAGGAGAGAGGCGGCGGATAATGGTGTACGGGCCTCGCCAGCGATGGAGCAGTTTTTCGGCAAGGCCTACGGAGCGGGTCGGGCTGAAGATAAGTACGAGGTCTCCTGGATTGTATGTCACCTCGCGGCGATGGCAGTCGTAGCGTACTTTGGACTCCCGTTGTGCGTCCACCATGTATGTGTTTGTGTTGAAGGCATCAGGGCCGCCCAGAGGGGGGGGGGGCAAAAGGGGCAGATTGCCCCGGTGCCTCACAAAAAGAGGGGCCACATGAGGCCCGAGGGGCCCCGCCGTAATGGATTGTCCTTTTATTTTGGTTGATAAGATAGGATTGACCTTTTTTTTTTTTTGGTTGATAAGATAGGATTGACCTTCTTTTTTTTTTGGTTGTTAAAATAGGATTTACCTTTTTTTTTGCGGGGGAGGGGGCCACAAATCCAAATGTTGCCCAGGGGCCACCACTAGTCTCTGGGCGGCCCTGGAAGGCATACGTGACAAATGGCAGGATTTCGTCCCAATTAGAATGATGTTTGTACATCGACAACATATTCGCAATGGAGTGATTCAGCTTCTCCTTTGCTCCATTCGACTGAGGATGGTAAGGCGATGTGCGGTGATAGAGCGTTTTGCAGACGCAAAGTACTTCCCGCATCACTGCGCTGAGGAATTGCGTACCCCTATCGATGACAATTGACGCCGGGGGACCGTGGCGCATAACAATGTCCCGCACAAAGAAACGGGCAACTTTGAAGGCTGTGGCGTTTGGCAGGGCTTGTGTAATCGCAAAGCGGGAAAAGTGGTCAACTGCTATGATAATCTATTTGCTGTTTTGTTTGTCAACGGGAGGGGGCCGAGCAGATCAATGCCTATTCGGCTAAAGGGTTGTTCGGGCACCGGGAGCGGCTGAGTCGGTGATTTCCGGCGCTGACACCGTCGCACCGAAGAACACAACGGCGAGTCATCTTGTACTGTCCAGGCCAGTAGTAATTTTGGCGGATCCAGACGTAGGTCTTGGCGAGGCCTAGGTGTCCACAGGTGAGATCCTTGTGGCGTCGCAGATGTTGTGGTATGACGAGCAGCCAAAACCGTGACGTGAGGTCGAAATTCTCTTTGAAAAGCACGCCGTCCATAGCCCTTTTTGTGCGGCCGTAGAGATGCACTGACTTTGGTAATAATTCTGCGGAGGTTGGGGTCCTTGTGTTGCTCAACGGCCATGTCGAGTTGATCTGTTATTATGTTGATTGCTGCGTTGTTCGGGGTGGTCTCGTCCGGTAGGAGGCGTGAGGACAAGACACGTTGCTGATTGGTCCCCCGATTCGGCCAATCACAGGACATTAATTGGCCACTCGAGAGGACTTCTCAACTTTGTATCAATATATACAGTGAAACTTGGATAATTCGAATTTTTTGATCGGTTCCTAGAATTCTGTATTAAAATAATGTTAAAAAATCATGGATAATTCGAATTTTTCGTACGATTGTCCTTAAAATATTGTGGTAAAAAATTGTTCCTGAGACTTTTCTCAGCTAAGATACATTATTTATTTTAACGGTCTTTCTAAGGAAAACAAAAGCAAGGGTTGGAATGTAACTATGTGGGGATTTCCGAGGATTTTTCTGTCCAACCTCTGTTGTTACCTTCCCCCCTCCCACACCCCTTCGGTCTTCGTGCGCTTCATGTGAATGATTTAATGCGGTTATATACATTTTTAGTTTTTGTGCTTTAAGTATTTGTTTCTATGCTCTTACTATGGCATTGTCAAAAGCTAAAGCTCCTTATAAGTCATTAACATTAGCTGAAAAGGTAGCGGTGATTAAGGAAGTGAAAAAGGCCTTAAAAAGAAATTGGAAATCGCAAAGGAATTTGGAATTCCATCCAACATGTCATAGACATATTTGAAGAACAAAGATAAAATTATGAGCAGCGAAAATGGCAATGGAAAAAATAGAAAAAGAACGAGAGGGCTTGACAACCCGATGTGGACGGTTGTGTTTTTAAGTAGTTTAAACAAGAGAAGCCCCTACCTAGTGCGTCAGAAGCTATGGTGCATATACATGAACTTCGATTCAATAAAGCAATTAAAAATATCTGCCTTTTTTTTTTCTTGAAAGTGATGAATAATTAAGCTAGTAAAAAATGTTTGATTTAATGAAAAAAAAAAATGTAGCAGTATTCTTAGATAAAGTTTATGTGCTAATCTTTGATTGTGGAGTTAATCTTTTTTATTTATCTCTTCTGTTTGAGAGAATATATGCAATTCGAATTTTTGGATAATTCGAAATTTTCGTCTGGTCCCTTACACTTCGAATTATCCAAGTTTCACTGTACTAAGAATAAAAACGATGGAAAACTCGAGGTTTTTTATGTAGTTTTTAGGAAATTTCGAGATTTCATTCGAACTCTTTGGGGAAGCTCTTGTTTCAAGAATGGCTTCTTTGAACTGTTTTTAAGATCTCAGAGGAGGTGGGGAAATTGAGGATCATTTCGACACGAAACCCTTCCTGAAAACGATATTTCAAAAGACGATATTCTGAAATTGAAATTTAAAGGGAATATTTAAAAATAAAATAAGAAAATGGAATTCACATTTTTAATAATATAGAGATGACTTGAGATTCTTTGTGGTGTGTATTTAACACAAACAAAATAATAAATAAATAAAGACAGAATTACCAATACTTTACGTGCATTGTTCATTATTAATCGCACAAACGAAACCGATGCACCTGAATAAATCTAAACCTAAATTTATTCAGGTGCATCGGTTTCGATTGTGTGATAAATAAATAAAGGTTTTGACCCTAAATATGCTCCCAGCTTATTAACAGCTGCCTGCGGTGAGGGTGACCCTAACTCTTTCACCTTCCTGCTTTGAGGTCAAACATAAAATACTCAGAAAGCATAGTGGGGTAAAACCACTAATATTCTATTAACCTTAGATAATACTATATAAAACATAATATGGGTAGGTGTGCTTGTGCAATTGAAATGGACAAGATGTTTGATCCTCCAAAATATTAGTTTATCATATCAATAACGAAAAATAATGACTAAAAATAATATTAAATAACGAAAATCTTAATTTTCACATTAATTCAATATTTTTCGTATATTTTCTTAGAATTTTTGTTTGCCTTTGCTTACTTATTTCAAAACCCCTAAAAGAAAAGTAACCATGATGTAGCATTGAAGTTCACAGAAAAAACATTTCCCATCCTTTGTGTCCTAACAAATATGTGACAATGGATCAAAGAATCATTATACTGGATACCACGCATTAACACTATGTAACCTTTCAACATCTGTTATTAGTGATTTGGAAGAACCTACAGATTTGATAGAAATGTCATGAAAACTATGTAATGAAGTGACATGTAATGAATACTAAAAGTATATGTATATATTTAACTATGTTTAAAAGTCTATCACATAAAATTTGAAATAATGCTATTGGCTTGTTAAACAAAACAGAAGCTAATAATAAATGAAGCTATAAATATAAAGTTAAATATTTCAGAATGAAATATTATTGAACTATTTATTTAGTAATTACTTTGGCTTCAAATGAAAATTTAAATTAAAAATTAAATTTGTGACGTCACATGAAAAGAAGATATAAATCCGAGTTTGCCTCGATTTGAGTCAGAGTCGCTTGTGACAGCAATTGAGAACGGATGCCATCATCAGAGCAAGGTGAAGTCAGTTAATCATGATCAACGTCAGAAGATGACGTGGCGATACAGCGTCAAGTCTCACAGAAGCAACTGGAGTGGACCAAAAGAATAGGACCAATGGTGTGGCCGGATTATCCACTGCATTGCGGTATTCCAAATTATGGAAGTGACAAGAATTAAACGTCGAGGACGAAGACACAAGATTAGGGAACAATTCAGGAAAAAGGAATTATTGACTGACTGTCACAAAGTAAAACTGTTACGTGAACTGTGAGAAAGAATTACTTATTATATTATTTAACGGAAAGGAACTTTCAAACTATAAGAAATGGAATTGAGTTCACGTTTTCAGTTTAAAGAAGTAGAAGAAATGAGGTTTCGCAATTATCAGTGAACATTGTTTTAAGGAATTAAAATAATAAGGGTAACACTAAAAAGCATACTGACACACCAAGACACTAAAAAGCACATATAGGGAAAAGTTGTACAAAATGGGGACGGCGGGTCAAATGGGGACATTCAAGTTCTCCTTGATTAGCGCTGGTATCGGCGAGAAACCATAGTGCTACTGTTATTGGATGCCATAGCAATAGTTTGAGTTGAGTAGTGAAGGTCGGATGACGCTTGCTTGAGTTTTAGTGTGATTTTTAGTTTTGAAGTGAAAAGTTTTCAATTTTTGCAAACTTTTTTGATGTGTTAGTTTTGCATATAACTGATTTTAAATATTGGGCGAGTACATATTTCATTTCCTTATCTATTAGTCAGTGTTTTGGCATGTCCTTTAGTCTGCTGAGTTGTTTATGTGACGAGAAAAGCGATTTTTTTGTAATGTAGTTCACAGTCGGGTCAAACGGAGACACTGGTGGTGGTTCAAAATGGGGATGAAAATCGAATGTTGGAACGCTGAGAAAGATGATCAAACATTCATTTGTTATTACTGTGCTTAGACCAGTTTAATGATCATTTACAATATTCCTAATGTTATTTAATGTCATTAAAGTATCAACAAACAAAGTTTTATATTAACACAATATTTTACATTGTTTCTTATGGGAACCCCATTTTATCCGACCGGTTGTCCAAAATGAGGTATTACGCAATAAAACACTTAGAATTAAAATACACATGTAAAAAAGGAATTTGTTTACTTTTCTGCACCATTTTATTATAGCTAAAGAACCTAAGTAAATAACTAATGCTTTATAATACTGTTTTATTTGCTAGATTTCGTTAAAATTAAAATGAAAGAAAATGCATCCCCATTTTGGACAACTTTCCCCTACAGTATATATAAATATCTTAAAATCTGGAGTCGGGTAACACTAAAAGGCACACCAGGTTTTTTAAAATGGACTGGAAAAATGTTTTTTTTTTTATATATATATATCTTTCTGTGATGAAAGAACCTCACACCAACAGCGTTGTAACACAAATTCTACACAATGGCTTATTTATTTTAATATTAAGTTACTTGTCAAAGCAAATCTTCGATGACGATTAGCAAATTTTTATGCATTTTCGGTCAAGTATGTGATTTATTCCTTCTGCTATCTATGAATACTGAATAGTTTTTTTAGTTTTTCATTCAATAAGGAATCAGAAGAAAATCCACAACAGAACTCAATATCTCTTATTCGTTTTTCAATGATAATAAAATCTTGTGGAAGCAATAACATTTGTTTTTGATGGTTTACTTAAAGAAACGTTGAATGAAACTCAGGAAAACATACTTCAGATCAACTACTTCTCATTCGTGGGTGTGAAGACATATTGGTAAGGAGCAGATCATTTATCTTCCCTCTGGAATTTTCAATATTAATTCATGTAATTTCTTATGTCAAGAGGAAAAACAGTCCCACATAAAATTACTAAATTTTACTTTAAATTATTTTCAATAACTTTTACATTGTCAGTACTTGACAAAATATTTAACCCATTCCTAAAGAAATTTCGATTTATTTTTTAACAGAAAATTCTATTAGGTAATAGTTTATTGTTAGTTACTAAGTAAATGCAACTCCAATCAAAACAAAAAATGGAAATTTATTGTGACCTTAGATGAAGCGTGGGTGTACCTAAATGATATCAACAAACTTCAGCAATGTATTATCTCTCCACAGCAGATAAAGGGTTTTCAAAGGGCCGCGCCAAGGTATGTTCACATGTGTGAACACCCAGAGCTGCGCCAAGGTATGTTCACATGTGTGAACACCCAGGGCTGCGCCAAGGTATGTTCACATGTGTGAACACCCAGGGCCGGGCCAAGGTATGTTGACGTCAGGGTGCCAGGCAAAAGTTGCCGCCCCTAATAAACTAAATTATTCGCTGCCCACCGCCCTCCAAGATGTGCCGCCTGGGTGCCATACACCCCTGCTTGGTGCGGCCCTGAGAATACCAAATTATTTTTGATATACAACTGCTCTGTAATAATGAATTCTTCAAAAATCCTACCCTTATCATTATCCAACCTACAATAGCATAATATATTCATAGCATTTCAATCATCAAACTACGGAGGATTGAATCAGTTAAATGGCGAAAATTGAAATGCTTGCAGTGCTAGAACAACCCTTCCTCTATTGTGTTCAATTTGATGTCCCTTGTTCCAAACAGTAGCTTGATACCACAATTTCCACTATACAAGGCTGCAGTTTAATTGCTGTTTAGGTAATGCATCTCAAGCCTGTGCATAGACTCTCCAAAGACCTTCCATTGTTGTAGGTCGATGGACTGAGATGCTGCTTTTAAATACTCAATTGGTGAGGCATCGGGAGACTTAACAGGAACTCAGCTAATGGATATTACATTTATTCCAGTGTCATGTGCTTTTTGTTTGTATAAAGCCACTGATGTTTGCGAAGTGTGGCTGAATGCTTAGTCCATCTCGATTTCTACCTTTCTCATATCATTTCATAGAGTCTGGGAATGTCTTCATCGTATATGAGATTCATCATAAATCTTTGGAAATAGGCTGCATTTACCTTTACTTTCCTGGGAACTTTAAGCAACTTTAATTTGCCATGTGAACAACAAGAAGCTACAACCATGAAACCCTTTGAATACTTCCTGTATCTGCTCTGAAATGATAATATATTGCTGAGGTTTAATGCTATCATTTAGGTACACCCATGCTTCATGTAGGGTCGCAACAACTTTCCATTTTTTGTTTTTGAGTTGCGTTTACTTAGAAACTAATGAGAAATTATTAACAAATAGAATTTTGTGGTTAATGAGAGGAAAAAAATAAATTGAAATTTCTTTAGGAATGGGATAAATATTTTGTCTTACAATGCCAAAGTTATTTAAAATTTCAATCTGTTAACTCAAATACTTTACAAGTAAGTCTGTTTCAATTTCATTTTTCTCTTTATTTAGATATCAAGCACCATATATTATAAAAAAATCTTAAATTTGTTCAATCTGTGACCCATTTGTAACCCAAATATTATCAGACATCAATTTATATATCAGTTAGAGTGTAGAAGTCATTTTAAAATACAAGATGCAAATTGAATGAAATTTGTAAAGCCCATCAACTTATATAATTTGATAATTTTGTCTGTCTGTCCTTCTGTCTGTCTGTCTGTAACTCGATATAATTAAGCTATTAAGATAGATCCAAGGTTCTCAATGGTGCCATTGAATCAAGGGTACTCAAATTGGATAAAATATTAGTTCATTTTGACATTCCATGTTGGTTTCATGAAATTTTAACTGGAATTCTAACAAAACATAGCCTACGTTCAAAACCAAATAATTTTGTTACCACTGCATCCATTTTAAGGAAATATGGCATACTTACTCAGTTGTTTACGCTAATTTCGAAACTCAAAACCATTTTTGCCGAAGAAGCTTCGTTCATAAGTTAGCGCAGTATTTAGATTACATTTACTTTATATTTGATAGTTGATAATAAAATGATTTTTCAGATTTTTTTTATGCCTATCGTCCGACATGCTTTGCTGCTAGTCCTTCCAATACATACCAAAAAACCATAGACAAAATTAGTGGTCTCCTGTGACTCAATGGACCAATTCTCAAGGTAGCAACAAGTACAATTGCAATCTGTATTGTCCAATCAACAACCTTCATTAAAAATCACTTTTGGCAAAATGAGCCCTCATTTAATGGCAACTGCTCAACGACTATAGGTTTTAGAAATAAAAACCACAACATCTTTTCTTCTTCTTAAACACAGCTATATTTCACAAATGACACTTTATCTGCTTCTTCAGGCTTCTTGATACAAAGAATGTTCTTCATAAAAACATCAAAACAAAGTATTTACGAATTGAATATTAATGTCAAATCATATATGGTAATCATACATTGTAATTATAATTAGAAACAATATAGAATCATTCACATTAAATATCATATATTTTGTTTTGATGTTTTTATGAAGAACATTCTTTGTATCAATAAGCCTGAAGAAGCAGATAAAGTGTCATCTGCGAAATATAGCTGTGTTTAAGAAGAAGAAAAGATGTTGTGGTTTTTATTTCTAATAATAATAACTGTCACATTCATATTATATATGGATACAACTATAGGTTTTGTTGCTGCTTTTTCTATTACAAAGAACAACACAATTTAATTTCATAACCTACTTAAATTAAAAATAACAATTTTTATTGATATTAAAAGGAAATCCTGACCTTAAAGTAACAGTTAATTTCTCCTGTAAAGTTATGAGTTATGGAAACTGTAATAAGATGCCCTCATATTAACGTCAGAATGAAATCAAGCTTATTTTGAAAATGTGAAAAATGCAAGAAATTTGGTTTCATCATCTAGGACAGTGTTTCCCAACCTTTCTTGAACCGTGGACCCCCTTCTCTACAAGTAACCTGCGACTCCTCCACATTTGCATAAAAATACTTTTTTAATAGGGTAAAAAAATATATTAAAAATAGATTTTTCAGAATATAATTCTAACATTATATTTAACTAGCAGCAAAGCCTGTCGGACGACAGACATAAAAAAAATCTGAAAAATCATTTTATTATCAACTATCAAATATAAAGTAAATGTAATCTAAATACTGCGCTAACTTGTGAACGAAGTTTCTACGGCAAAAATGGTTTTGAGTTTCGAAATCAGTGTAAACAACTGAGTAAGTACGCCAAATTTCATTAAAATGGGTGCAGTGGTAACAAAATTATTTGGTTTTGAACGTATGTTTTGTTAGAATTTCAGTTTGTTGTTGGGTCTAAAATTTCATGAAACCAACATGGAATGACAAAATGAACTAATATTTCATCCAATTTGAGTACCCTTGATTCAATGGTACCATTGAGAGCCTTGGATCTATCTTAATAGCTTAAGTATATCGAGTTACAGACAGACAGACGAAATTAGCAAATTATATAAGTTGATTAATATCAAGACACCAATTAAAAAACAAATGTTAATATTGAGTTTTGCATCATAATGATTTTTTTTTAGTTTACTATTTGTAACATAAAATTTTATTCTAATAATATTCTAATGAAGTGTATTAAAGACCATGGGGCAGAAATTTGAAAAATATAAAGGCCTCCCATAGCAAATAATTGAAAAAATATGTTTAAAATGTATGAACATGGCTGGCTTTTAATATATTTTAAGTATTCGCCACTGTGGACCTAATTTTTTTTTTTTTTATTCATCAAACATCAGTGTTGGTACAACTAGTAGAATATTATATTGTAGCCATACTGATATAAATAAGTGTTGAAGCCTTCATGGTGGTTAACCCGAAGAAAATATTTAGTGACCAGGTTGGAAACCCATGATCTGGGAGATGGTGGCTTATCAAATTATTATAGTTTCCCTCAATTGTTCTTCTTCTAAACATTGCCTGAATTTTCTTCTGTTATTCCTTATTAACAGTACTGGAAGTAAACGTTTTTCAAAATTAGAGTAGCTACAGTTGTAATGTACTTTCTTCTGTCCAGGTTTTCCTGTGAAGTGACTTGTTTTGCTACCGTTTGGTCGAAGGAAGAAAATATCCTGTGGCAAAGAGCAGCACAAGGCTTAAGGGAAAGAGTATTTAAAAGCTACAGCAAATCACCATTCCATACAAGGTTGAGGTCATTCACTGAGCAGCAGCTCAATAGCTAAACACTTGTAGAGTTCTGTTCTGAAGGGTATGAAGATTTGGGTCCTCTGAGGGTAGAGCTGTCTTCTTCCCATCACATCTCTATCTCTTGGGGAACAAATGTTTTATTACAGCTTAACTAGAATGTCTTATCCCTGGGGTTAACGGATGAAGTTCCGGAGATAAACCAAAGCTCTTGTGCTAAGAAAGAAACCCTTCAACCCTTAGCAGAGATGACCTTCCAAGTGAGGGTGGATTTCGGAATTAAAACCCGAATGAAATCCTGAAAGTTTCCCTTCACATGGCACAGAGCTCTAGCCCCACTTAACTATGTCTCATAACAGATTTAAAAAAATGTACAAATTGTAATATCATTCAAAGAGTAGTAATATTAAATATTTGGGTATTATATTAAATAACACTTTACTTGGGATACCCAAATTAAAAATTGCCAACAAAAATTAAATACAATTTCTTACATTTTTCATCTTATAAAAATTTTATACCAATAAATTATAAAATAATGATTTACTTTTTCTTTTTTAATTCTTATTTCAATTCTATTTGATCTAATACAAAATAATGGAAAACTTAAAAGTATAAATATTTTACAAAAGAGAATCTTAAAATTAGAAATAAATTCTAAAGATACTTCAAATAATAAAATAACTAGGAAATTCTAAATTCATAATAAAATACTTACTTTAGAATAAAAACTTTCTATAATAAAGAATTATCATTAATTTACATGAACAATAAAAATTCGAACAACAACTATAGAGAGTTCAGTAACTTTATATTGGAATATCTAAAACTTTATAATATTTTTGGAGAATGCCACTCATATAAATTACTATAAGATGTGATAAATAAAATAAATCTAAAAGGGTAATTCCATGTCAAATCAACACAATTTTGGAAGATATTCAGACTTGATATCTCAGATTGTCATCATTTTTGGTATGCAGCAATATACATTAGACTTATGAGAAAATACCCAATTTCAGTTGTATACAACAATTACTATTGAAGTTATTAATTTTTAAAGATTTAAATTTTATCAAAAAATTACATGTTTTGGCACCTTTGACCGAGTAAAAAAAAAAATTGTTCTTCCCCTAAGTGCAGTTGGTTTTGTTATTAGCCATTACTGTTTTTGCTGCAAGGAATTGAATCCTCTGATTTCTGTAGTGCAACAGGCTCCTAGGTGTGGACGTGCGACAATGTATCGCAACTGTCCCTATACAATGACGCGCAAGTTTGTCCCTAGGTGTGTACTAGCCTTTAGAATACATCTCTGGAAAAATGTCTTATTTTAGTGTACTTTCAAATCCATGAGATTTCAAATGTTTCAATAATGCACTTGAATCATAAAAATTTCTTTCACAATATTTACAATGAAAAGGTTTTTCACCTGTATGTATTCTGGTATGAACAGTTAAACCACTTAAGTATGAAAAGCTTTTCTCACAAAATTCACATTTAAATGGTTTCTCACCTGTATGTGATCTCATGTGAACAGTCAACTTATCTGTTCGAGAAAAATATTTTCCACAAAATTCACATTTGAATGGCTTCTCACCTGTATGTGATCTCATGTGAACAGTTAACTGTGTTGTCCTAGAAAAGCGTTTCTCACAAAATTCACATTTCAATGGCTTCTCACCTGTATGTGATCTCATGTGAACAGTTAAGTTGCTTCCAATAGAAAACCTTTTCTCACAAAATTCACATTTATATGGTTTCTCGCCTGTATGTGATCTAAGGTGCTTTTTTAAATTTGATTTTACAGAAAAGCTTTTCTCACAGAAGTCACATTTAATTGGGTTTTCACATGAATGTGATCTCATGTGAACAGTCAAATTGCCTATTTGTGAAAAGCTTTTTCCACAAAATTCACATTGAAATGGCTTCTCACCTGTATGTGATCTGATATGATCAGTTAATCTGCTTGTTTGTGAAAAGCTTTTCTCACAAAATTCGCATTTATATGATTTTGCAACTGTTTTGGACGACAT
>JAFIDM010025960.1:0-18354 GCA_023159025.1 Thereuonema tuberculata
GAAGGCGTGGACCGAGAGACGATAGAAGCCCGGCGGCCAATCGTTCCTACCGAGGGGATCCAGAGGTGAACCTTCGAGAACTTCTTGGCGTAAGTAATAGACTATTTTACATTTTTTCTCGGAGACGCGTCAGCCGACGCCCGAGAAACCGATAGAGACAGCCGGGAGAAGACAACGTGCGTGTTCCGGGGCGAGCCGTGGGAAATCAGGGTTCCGCTGCCGAAGCCAGCCTCCTCTAGTGTCCTGAAGACCGAGAAGAGAAGGCGGGAGATACGTTAACTCCGACAAGCCATAAGGTGATAGCTTTATCGATAATATCACGCTATCGAAAGGCACGGGTATAACCGAAACTATTTCCCGGAGGTGTGGTAGACATTGTAGGCGAGATAAGGAAGAAGAAGCTAAAAGAAACTGTTGTGTTATTTATGAAATGTGCGATAACTTATAGTGGTTTTGTTAGTAGCTGATTAAAGAAGCGAAGTTAGATATGTATGAAATAAATGTTTTATTTACAGGCTAGGAAAAATAGAATAATGAAATAGACATTGACAAATATTGCTATCGAACTATATATAGAACTGAAGCGTTCTAAGCTGTGAATTACAGGTGTTAAATTGAATGTTGTGCATTTTTAAAGGTGTTATTTCAGAAGATTGTAATTTTGATATCTTAGAATTGTTTTTGTATCTTGTAATCTTGTGTAAAGCCGTTACGGCATCGGGGAAGAGTTGAATGACCTTGGGAAGAGGGGAAGTTAATGATCAGTTGATCACAAGGTCGAGGGACAGAGAGAGTGTTCGCTCTGTTAATATTTTGGCGTTAGTGTTTAGTCATATAGTTATGAGTTTAGCGTTCGATATTTTGATATATTAATGGAAAGGGAAACTTTTCTCTTATTTAATCTTGTCTGAATAAATTGAGTATGTTTTGATTAATTATATTACAAGTGTGTGTTTGCTTCATTGCTAATAGGAAGCGTGGAGTCTAACGTTGACTTAAGAAGGGAGTTTTATCATTGTTAGTGGTCTTATTTCATGGGGACAGTTGTTCATTGGTTTAAATATGGGCCCAGCGACCGGACGAAAACGTCACATAAACCATGACTTTGGGACACATACACTCACTTATACATTGTTTAGGTATTTCCCTCCGACGGCGAATTCAGCGCAGTTCGACGGAGTAGCTTACGTCACCTGGAAGGATCCAGAGTATTTTAGGTAAAGGTAGTAGGGCTAAAGACCCACTTAATTATTATGATTTTTGGTTTTCGTTTATTATTTATAGAAGAGACAAAACGACACGTCTCAACAATAAGGATCAATCGTAGGACCCTCAGGCATTCGTAATGGGAATCTTAAAAGAGGTGCTGAAAAGGAGAACTATTCTTTTGGAATTCCAACTAAAACAGTTAGCAATAAGGTTAATAAAATCCTCCGTTTTGCGCACTTTACGTGATCCAGAAAAAGATTCACGGACTTTTTGCGAGACAGAAACCACAAATGCACTTTTAAATGTATATTTTCCTGATGCTAATATTAATAATGATGATGAAACCTTTGGGTTCAAAAAAAACTGCTGCCGGGATGAATGTAGTTCACGTACTTCAGATCTAAATATTATCATGATCTCTTATCCATCATCATTAGTATTATACTTGATTCATCAGCAGGACCTGATACAATACCTGCTGGAGCCTTGGGTATCATTTTGACTGCTCAGAAGCCAATCAGATTAAGTCATTTTGTTTTAAATTGAAATTTTTTCTGTAAGTCATGCTCTAATGTTTATACTTTCGGTTGACAAAGTGCCCAAATCACTCCTCCAAGTTTATAGTTATGTTATCTTTCAATTAAAAATTCATTCTTCAAATTTACAAGCGTTGTTATTTTTTGGTACGTAATTTAAAAAACCTATTTCATTTTTTGGTTTATTGACTTAATCTGATTGGCTTCTGAGCAGTCCATTTATCAAGCCTTGGATATCTCTGCTGAATGAATGCTTGTTTCCAGTGTCTTCACTAGGGTTAAGAAGACCAAAATGATGTTTGGAAATTAACCAAGACCATGGTCGTTTTAGACCGATTTGTATTAAAATAATTGTGTCATCGGAAAAAGCTTGGATATCTATGATACCCTCTGGATCAATTTCATAAACCAATTCTTAAATCTGTCAAACGGATTCCTCCGTACTTTGATGGATATATCTTGGACATAACTTGGTGGCCAGGCGATTAGATTCAGATTCAGTTTGAAAGTGTCTCGTATTTTTTTTTTCAAAAAAAATATATGAATCCAAATCCTCATTCATGCTAGCAATAAAATAGATTCTTGCTGCTATAATAAAAGATATTAATAAAGCAACCGACAATGTTCAGAGTACATTATCTCTAACCAAACGAAGCCACAACGTTACAATTCTTTCTTATAACGTTGTGCCTTCGTTTGTTTACTAATTTCTTTGAATCATCAAGCACGATAAATTTCTTTTCATTTGTATTACATTATTTCCATTTTCTTCGTTATTATGAAGTGAATTTATTTGAATAAACACAGCAAAGTGAAAATTATTTAATTTCCTTGAAAAATGATAATTTATCTTCAATTAAATTCAATACAATACGACCTCTGTTTTATTTCTTTTTTTGTTTTGTTTTGTAACTCAACCATTCCAATTGTTTATTCATCCAATCAGATAACGAGGAAATTTTCTTTTCAACTTCCATGGAGATCTGCGCCATCTAGTGTGAAAGAATAAAAACAAAGCTTGAAAAATTGATCCATGTGGCTTAGTTTTTTTGAACAACAAGAGTAGTCTTTAGCTAATTGGGAACCACTGCTCTAAGTTTAAATTTAATATTATATAATAATTTATTAATTGGAAATACCACAGAAAAAATGTATTAAAAACAGTCAAAATTTACATGATTTTCACTCCTGAATTAAAATGAATATAAAAGTACACAAGAAATACTGAGGAAAAGTTCTAACTCGCGTAACTCATTCTCTTGCGTGCATGTTTGTCTGTCTGACGTAAACATTGCTCGTTCCTCCCTCCTCTTCCCCCTTGTCAGCAAAAATAATCAAAGCTTGAACGCCCCCCTCCCTTGAATGATGATTAAATCTTGAATCCAAAACGCCATCATAGTTCTTGGATTCGGAGCTCTAATGTCGTGCCAAAGAAACGATTTTCAAATTTTTAGTAATAGTTCGAAGATCAAGCCTCATATTAATATATTTCAAAAATTAATACAACTATATTTTTGAACTAACAAAATATTTCTAGTGGTTTTTTTAAGTGATAAATTTTCGAAAAAGGTAAGATATAAATCAATGAAAATCAAAAACATTATTTAGTTTTTCAAAAAAAGAAAAAAAGAAATTTACAACCCAGATTTTTTAACTTAAAAAAACCATCTTTTATTAAATATATTTATCAATATTTGAATTTTTATTAATAAAATATATTCAAACATCTTGCCATTAGTTAATCATTATTAAATAAATATACATGTATTTCCTGTTCTAGTACATTCTTAATGTAAACGGAAAATAACTGGTAACGGCATCGAATTTTTCTGTGAACAAACTGTCTATAAACACAACTGTAAAGATAGTTAAAATAATATTTTGTCATTTGGCCATAAATCTGTCGTTTGATTGGTCAATTTATGATAAAAAAAACTCCCACATGATCAGTAATCGGGACTTTGAAGTTACTTCGAATGAGAAATTTATATTAGAATCTGTCGATAAAATAATCTATATTACTAAAATCTTTTATACCTGTGTCTGTCTTTCCGGTACAATTTCCTGTGAGAATGGAAAATAGAAATAATTTTTACAAAATTAAAACATCCGCGACGAGAACCGAACCTGCAATCTTCTGATCAGAAGTCAGACATCTTATCCATTAGGTCACGGGGACTACAACTCACTTTATATTGTTTTGGACTTATGTGTCCTCCCCTTTCCCCATCAATAATGAATGTATTCAACTTTTTTTTATGAATCTCAAGATTGTTTATTTATTTCCGAACCGTCTGTTTATTTGTAAATTCAAAAATGACAATTAGAACTATAATTGCCGAAACGTTGCAATATTTTAAATATAATACTATTACTTTACCAAATTCTAAGTGAGAAACAAGCGCTATACTCGGTAGATGTTGGAATAAAAAAAAATGAGAGTCAAGAAAGAAAATAGCACTATTTCTTTTAGGTAGAATACTGAAAAAAAATTATTTGTAACTCAAAAACCATGACTATTTGTAACTTTTTGTAACTTAAAAACCACTGAAAAGTATCAATTGAAATAAAAAAAAGTGAGTCAAGAATGAAAGAAGCACTATTTCTATTAGATACAATACAGAAAAATCACTATTTGTAACTCAAAAGCCTGGAATCACGTCAAAGTCCAGAAACTCATGATAAATATGCGTCTCATCAACCAAGACAACCAGAATCAGAGAAAGTTTGCCCAATATTTGCTCAGAATCGGAGATGATCGAGAACCACATAAAGAAGGAATGATAACATTGCCTGATAATCTTTGCCGAGAAATAAAACAATTCAATCAGTTCATAGAAAATATCTTATCTGAAAATCAATGAATCACAGTTCTCACTTCAGAGAACGAGAGTGTGATAATATCAATCGAATGATAAGTCAAAGAATATAAGGAGAGACTAGAGAGTACTTAATTGCGGATAAAATTGACACTTCTGATAATCGACAACACGAAGATCTCTATCCTTCGAGAATCTGAACTCATTAAATCTGAGCGGTATTCTTCCACATCGTTTGTCAACTGAAGATTGGATCTCCAATAATGGTGTTGCGAAACATCAATCCCAATGGAACTCAACTTAAATGCCGTTCATTCAATAATCATATCATAGAAGTGAGATTATAACAGGAATTCACAAAGAAGACTTTGTTTTCATCCATTGGATATCTATGCAACCAAGCGATAAAGTACTTCCATTCCCTTTCACAAGAAGGCAATTTCCGATCAGACCTTCTTATGCGATGTCTATCAATAAAGCTCAAGGACAGACTCTACGTAAAATTGCAATCTATTTGGAGAACGATGTCTTCACTCACGGACAACTGTATGTTGCAATGTTTGGAGTCACAAACCATCAGAATTTGGTTATTTTCGCTCGAAAGAATAGTCACAATCAATTCGTCGGCAAGAATATCGTACATAAGCTATGATCTTCATTTAACATCTATATCGACTAAAATCCATCTCTAGACTTCTGTTCGTTAAACATCTATATCGATCACTCTGTGCATGGGGGATGGCTTAGTAATAATAATAATAACTCCAACTGTTCTTCAGAAAAAAAGAAATGAAGCTTCATTTCGAAAGCTGGAAATATAAATGTTGGCATTGCCACGGTTCTATTTTAACTCTTATGTTTGTTTCTTCTAACATAATCAGTTTGCTGCCCTCAGTCCATAATTTAACTTTTTTATGTCCCCTCGTCCCTTGTTTTGTTCTGTAAATAATTATTAATTGTAAAAGAAATCATTATTTGTATTCATAAATCCTATTTTATTTTATTTTTTTTTTATTTTTATTTTTTTTTTATTTATTTCTAAATTTAAAATTACAGTCCTGCTAGGTTTTCAAAATGAAATCCTGTGATGCAGGTGCTGAAAGTATAAATAATTTATATTTGTAATTTAAAAAGTATTAATCATATAAAATCATATAAAAATTATATAATTACGCAATTATACGAATTATACTTAAATTAGATTCAATTATATAATTATATAAAAATCAATATATCAAAGAAATATAAAAAGAAAATCAAATACAAAAAGAAAATTATTATAAATATCATTCATTACAATCAAATTTAAGGTTCCCAAATTATTTTTTACTTATTATTCTAATTACAATTTCTTTCTTTCAATGTTTATACTGTACAACATTACTGTATAACATAATGCTTATACTGTATAACATTAAAAATTTCTAAATCTAATTGTGAAAATAAAACTCTAAAAAATAATCTCTCATGCCAAAATGATTCAACTAAAAAATATATAAACAAAATATCAATACACAAGACCAAAAACACACAAAATATAAATATAGTATATGTAATCAAAAATATCTAAATATTCCAGATAATTTCGCCAAATATTATTTTTTTCAGTATTTGCCTTTTTAATATATTTATTTTATTAAATTTATTTTGTTTTAATTCATTTGTAATTTGCATAAAAATCTTTAATAGAATTCTATTTTTATTTCTTAATCCAAAGTTGTTCTTAGGATTTTCATAATATAAAATCTTTATTAATGTATTTCTAGTAATATTTTCTAAGTTATAATTTCTAATTTGATTTCTAATTTTATAAAAGTTATTTATTATTAAAGAATATAATATTTTTTCTTTTGGCATTAAAATTTTATATCTTATTCTTATCTGTATTTTTTCATTCTTTGTTAATATACAATAATCTTGTATTATGTAATTCATTATTTTATTTAATATTCTATTTATGTTATTAGTGTCTGTATTACCTAAATGTACCCAACAACATAATCCATAATTTATTAATGAATCTATAAATGATTTATATATTAACATCTTGTATCTTATAGAAAAGATACCCTTTATATGTTGAAACATATATATTAATGAATTAAGTTTATTTAATATATATAAATAATGTGTTTTCCAAGAGAATTGATCATTAATATATAAACCTAGATATCTAATTGTTTTAATAATTTCAATATTTTCACAATTACAACTTTGGAAGTTTATGTCATCATCGAATAAACAATTATAATCATGATATTTTATTACTGGATTTGTATGTAAAAATTTATTTTTTGTTTTCAATATCATTAGTTTTGTTTTTTCACTATTTATTTTCATTTTATTATTGTGTGTCCAAATAATTAATTTATTAAAGTCTTTTTGTATATTGTATTCTGCAGTTTCATAATTTTCATTTATATTTATCAATATGATGTCATCAGCATAAGCAAAAATTTTTGATGTTGATATTGTACTATATAATGTATTTAAGTATAAAATAAATAAAAGTGGTCCTAAGTTTGAACCTTGAGGAATTCCTGTTTTTAATTTATATGTTTTACCTAATTTTGAATTTAAATTAATTCTTATTTTTCTATTTTTTAAATAGTTTTTTAATATTTCTATCATATTGCCTCTTATTCCAATATGAAATAATTTTTCTATCAATATCTTATGATTAATACTATCAAATGCTTTCTCAAAATCTATAAAAATAATATATATATAATAACCGTTATTTAATGCACAATTTATGATTTTTTGGAAATCTTGAAAGAGTTTATCAGTACTTAAATTTTTTTGATATGCAAATTGTTCTTTTTTTAGTAATTTATATTTATACAGAAAGTTATATATTGAATTAGTTAAGCATGTTTCTATAATTTTTGACATATTGGAAAGAACAGAAATTGGCCTATAATTTTTTATATCATCAATTTTTCCTTTTTTATATACTGGAGTTATTTTCGCAGTTTTCCAAATACTTGGGTAAGTTCCATATTCAAACATGGCTTTTATAAGTTCATGCAATATTGCTGCAAATATATCCATATACTTTTTTATATCTTTTATAGCAATATTATCAATACCAACAGTATTTTTATTTTTCATTAATGTAATTATATTTATTATATTTTCAATACTAGGTATATTAAACACTATTGAATTTATTGAAGTTTCAATATCCGTATTATTACTTCTAGTGTTACAATTACATGTACTAACAACTTTACTAAACGTTTTACCAAATAATTCATCAGTTTGCTTATAATTATATTTTTCTATTAATTTACAAATTTTGTTTTTATCAATAGTTTTATGTTCATTATTTTTTATAATATTATTTATTATATTCCAAGTCTTTTTATTATTATTGTAAGTGTTTAGAAATTTATTTTGATAGAATCTTTGCTTTGTTTTTTGTATTAGGTTTTTTAACCAATTACTCTTTTTTCTATAAATTTCTCTATATTCTTTATTTGTTTTATTGTTTTTATGTTTTTTATATAACTTATCTTTTTCCTTAATATGACTATATATTTCATCTGTTATCCATTCATGTTTATAATTTTGTTTTTTATTATTTTTAGTTTGATAATGATATTCATGGTTTTCTCTATATTTTTCTTTATTACTTATTTGTTTTTTAGATTTATTTATAATTTTTACAAATTTATTTATTATTTTATTTGGGTCAATTATTTGCTTATTTCTTATATTATTAAGTAAGTTTTCTGATTTTTCAATAAATAATTCCTCATTTATTATATTATTGTGTCTTCTGAATTTTTTAAGATTTTGATTACTTTTACTTAATTTTTGATTAAATATTTCTAACATTATTATATAATGATCTGATATTTCTGTTTGTATAATATTACTTTTAGTATCTTTATTTTTTAAATTAATAAAACAGTGATCTAAGCATGTTGAAGTATAAGATTTTATTGTCTGTACTTCTCTAGTTGCAGTATCAATTAAATTCTCAAAGCCATAAGTATTAAAAATTTCTAAATATTTCAGTACCAAAGAATTGTTTTTTTTTTTCTAGAATATTAATATTCATATCACCAATAATTATAAAATTATTAGTTTTTTCCAATTTTTTATGAGCATATTCTATAGTGTTTTCTAATTCTTTAAGAAAATAGTTTTTATTCGTTAGAGGAGGTTTATAAATTATTAATAATTTTTTTAAATTTGTACTATTATCAATTTTACTTATATTAATATCTTTATATTTAAGTACACATGTAATATTTTCAAATGTTATTGTGTCAATCTGAAAATTCATCAATGTATATTCATTTTTATAATACATTATTATCCCACCGCCTCTTCTATTTTTCCTAAGATTATATATCATACTATAGCCTTCCAGGGTAAAATATTTAATTTCATTTTCATTTATGTTTATTTCTACTAAAATTATTATGTTTATTTCATTTAGAAATTTTTTTATATGACAAATGAGATAATCAAAATTCTTTTTTATACTTCGTATATTTAAGTATAATATTTTTTCAGAAGACTGATTTATTATTCTATTTATATACCATTCTTCAAAATCACAGTAAATATTTAATTTTTTCTGATCTGATGTTTCAAACATTAGTCAAACATTTTTAGATTATTTTTTTAAGATCATCTTCATTCATTATTTTTATTATAGATGAATTTTCATCTTTTCTTACTAAGATCTTATGGAACTTTGTCCAAGTGAATTTATAATTCTTCTCTTTTGCAATTATTCTTGTTTTCCAAAATAGGGTTTTTTTCCTTTTCGTTAAGTTCTCATTAAAATAGATTCTACTGGTGTCATTGCTATCAGAAATTTCATTATTTCTTAAGATTTTCTTTTCTTTCATTTTTTCCATCCAGATTAATCTACTTTTTAAGGTTGAAAACTTGATTATTATAGGCTTTATTTTGTTCTTATTAAAAGTTTGAACCCTATGCATAACCTCTACATTTTGAAGTTGATCTTTCACACCTATCTTGTTTGCAATTTTTTCTACAATGTCTTGCAATTTTTCATTTGGAAGTTGGATAACTCCATTTATTTCTAGGTTATTTTGTCTTAATTTTTCTTCATGATTGTCTATTTCTAGTTCAAAGTTTTTGATTTTCTCTTGTGTTTTATCCTTTTCTTCTTCTAATTTTAAAAGTCTTTCTTCAGTTTTCTCCTGTTTTCCTTCTATGGCTGATAATTTATCTAAAATTTCTTCATAATGTTCATGAATGTAGTTGATACTACTTCTTATTTCCTGTATTTCCGACTTGATTTCTCTTACCTCCTGTAATAATTGACGTATTTCTAGAGCTGATTCCATTTCATTTGTTTGGTAATGCGTATCTTGATTTTCTCCTTTCTTAGCTTCTTTGGTTGATTTTGTTCGTATAGTGATATTCTTAAAGTTCATATTATCTTCTTTTTTTACAGTATCTGTAATATAAGTTATTCACTTATATTTTTCATTAATTAGGCTTATTTTGATTGAGCAGAGAATCATGTGTGCGGCCATATTGCTACACTAATCCCGCACAAAAAAGTGCGGGATTAGTGTAAATATGGCAATATTTCCAATATTTCCAATATTTCCAATATTTAAATTTTATATTCTAATTTTCATGTTACACCCGTTTCTCTGAAGTTCCGATCTTCATCTATTACGTTCCTGTCAGAATTTGTTTAATTCTTATTCTCATAAACTAGTGTTTTGCTATTTCCCACGATGGTCAATTTGTCAATTCTTTGTTCTACGTCACTAATTGGAATCATATCCCCATATTTAATGATTGGATATTTTCTGTTCATTTTTGTGATGTCACCGCAACTACCCCTATGAAATAACAGAGTTCTTCATTGCTTAATAATTCTTAAGATAAGAAATAATGTTGAGCGCGGATCTTCGAAGAATACAGTAAGAAGTTTGGCAATGCAAGAAGGATTAGCGGTGGCAATAGGGTGCTACGGGAAGCCATAGATAAATAGTATTGGATGTTCCTGATTTCAACACAGCATTCGCCGTGTCTGTAAGTTAGTTGTATCATCGTCCGCGGACCAATATACATGCCTGGATATGTGGTGGAATGTCAACGATTGTGTGAACCAGCGAAAAAACAAAGAAAAGAAAAGAATCAGTGCTTCGTTTCCCTGCTCAAGGAATTCATTCCGATTCCAGAGATATGTATATGGGGCCTCAAACAGTAATCCTGGTGCATCAAAACTTCTGTAAGTATCCTTTCTTACTTTATATTTATCGTGAGGCTCGGAAAAGTGCTACCCGATAAAACTAAGGACCTGAGCTTTGCTACCTCAATCAATCTCAAATGAAAATTAAACTTAGCTCAGAAAATAGCCTAGTTAACTACGTCAAATTGATAAAAAAGAAAATTTATTGGTTTTTTTGTTTGTTTGTTTTAAAAACATTCATTTTCAAATTATATGTATAAGCATGTAATAGTTTAAATCACCTGAGAAAATCAAAACAACTTTCCAGTATTTTTGATCTGCATGAAATTTCTGTAATTTATCCATTAGAATTAGGAAAGCTCTAACAATTACTTCAATCCATAAATTTCCATCAAACTTGCTAGGTGTGTTCTCTGAAAGATCATGTAATTTCCTGATAAATTCAGGGTTAGTCCCTCTCCTTTTGTTTTGGTTTGTTTTTTTCAATTCGGTGCTTGTTTTCTTTTTATTTATTCCGTAGCGATTTTGCCTACTAAAAATGGACATTATTTTTCTTGTCTTGCCAACACAATTCTTGATAAGGCTTCCATTGGGAAACAGGTCCATTATATTTTTTTTTATAAGGTAGGTTGCCCAAATAAGACCCGGTCTCAAATAAGACCCATCCTTCATTTTATTAATAGAACTTTGACAAATTACCAAGATTACTTATATTTCAGACAGGTCCTGGCTTCTACCGGGTAAACCAAAAAGTAGGTCCATTGAAGTGGATAATTTCACCATGTTTGTTTCAGTTGAACAGCAAAAGTTGCCCGAAGCTTTTGTTGTTACTATTTTAACTTAATTTGATAAATCGTCTCCATTTTTTGGCAATTTAATATATATAAACATGTTTAAGATCATTTTAAAGTATGAAATGAGTAGAATAAGATACTGTATTTGATATTTTCCAGTTGACGTGCATTTAAATATTTTTTAGTAAAACAATGCATTGGTTAACAAGGGGCTCTAAATAAGGCCGTCCCTTCTACAACATAAAGAAATTATATATAATGAGAAAAAATATAACAAAAATCATCAAAGCTAGTTTTAAATTCACAATTTTATAAATTAATTACTAATTAATTTTTAATTTATAGCTTAATATTTAGTCAGAACAAAATGTTGGAAATTGGCTCTTTTCACTGCCAAGCTCTTGTCGCTGTGGGCGAGTTTGCATGCGACTAGTAGTGGGCCTTATTTGGAACAGGGACTCCTAATAAGGCCCTTCAGTTATATTTTCAAAACTCTGTTATTACAGAAAGAATTTTAAATGCAACTAATTTTAACTTCACTTTTTCATAATAGCACACCTTAAACTACCTTTCAAGACAGTTTTCAGAATTTTCACTCTTGCAGTAGAAATATAAAAAATCTTTAAACGTTATGTGGGCCTTATTTGGGCAACCTACCTTTTATAATCGGTCTCCTTCCTCAAGTTATCAGAAAAGAAATACAGCATTTATTTTATCGAAAATATTCAATAATTCGGAATGAAATAATAATAATCATACAATTTGCAACTAGCTATGTGTATAATAACAATCAGAGACGGATAATCTTCTATGTGACGTATGAAACACATTTCATTTTTATAATCATTATTATAAAGAAACAATTTTCCATAATTTTTTATAAATAACCAATTTTCCATAAATTAACTTTGAAGAAACCAAAAGATAAAGACCAAAAATACCAAAATTTACAAAATCAACAGTTTTAAAGTTTTAAGTGTACCAAAGTTACTGTCCAATTTCTGTAAAATCATGTTCCTTTCATGAGAAACGGGACCGATTAGGTCTTTGAAATATTCAATAATTGAAATTATTGAAAATAATTTGAAAAATATTAGGCGAAAAAAGAAGATAAAAATTATATCAGATAACTGTATTTTTTTTATTCATGATGATTTTAGTCAATAGTAAATAGTTTAAAGGTAAGAAGTCTACTTGGATTCAAGATATTTTGGACGATTTAAGAAACGAACATGATTTTACAGAAATTGGACAGTAGAATTCGTGAACTTGAAACTTCAAAACAGTTCATTTTGTAAATTTGGAATTTGAACATTTATTTGTGAAGTAGTTGGTTTCTTCAAAAATAAATTATGAAAAATTGTTTATTTATGAAAAATTATGGAAAATTGTTTATTTATGAAAAATTATGGAAAATTGTTTATTTATAATAAAGTTTATAAAAATTAAATGTGTATCATATGTCATATAGAAGGTTATACGTTCTCTGATTGTTGGCTCTGATGGCTAGTTGCAAATTTGATGATTGTTATTATTTTATTCCGAATTATTTTCGGAAAAAGAAATGATGTATTTCTTCTATATTTCTTCTTAATATCTCCTCTCTTAATATTTATATTAGTTCGTAAAAGGATACTTCATCACTCATAAAACTATATATATTTAATGTGCTGAAAGCAACTTTTCGGAAAAAATAATACGTCTTTCCTTTGCCAAGCTATTTTCATGATGGAATAAGAATTTCAAAACAACAAAACAGAAATAACGAGCCTTAATGTAAAGAAACAAGAAACTTCTACAACAATATGAATCATATCATGATTAAACATTCTAATACACAATAAATCATTAATCTATATCTATATTACTATATAAAATCTTTTTTTGTGATTGTCCGGCGCAGTTCAATAATTGCAAAACCATTGTTCGACGCAGTTCAAGAAAGGACAAGGCCGTGCCGGGATATTTGTCAGTTGAATTGTTGTGTGCCTGGGTAATTGTTGCCTTGAAGTCAACAAATCCAAACGGCGCAATTGTTGGGTTGGTTAATTTTTGCGAGGAAGTCGACAGATTCACAACGAGCATGGTCGAACTTCAAAATTGTTTGTTTTGACCCAAATGTTTTATTCTCTCGGCTCGCTATCAAATGATGAGTTCATGCAAAAACGAATAAAATAGAATAAAAATAAAATACATAAAATAATCCTATAGATTTAAGTAAATCATAGATTTCCTCAACTAATTCATCAAATAACATCAAACTAAATATTGAATCGATTCCAGGAACTTCATGGATGACGCTGAAAGATGCAGCGATAAGACTCATTATCGAGATGGACAATATCAGAATTTAGTTATCTTCACTCGAAAGAACAGTCATAATGAATTCGTCGCCAAGAATATGATATACAAGCTACGACAGAACCAAAGTATACTTCATCTATCATCCATCTCAACATATTTTTTCTTCAAAAATCTATATCGATCAAACTATATACGGGAGATGACCTACAGTTTACCAATAATAATAGATAAATTAAAGATCAAATTATTACCTCATTGTGACAATAAAAACAATAATAAAATAGTAAATTCAATAATAATTAAAAATCAATAATTATAACAATCAAAAATAATAATATTAATCAAGGGAAAAAATTGGACTTAGTGCTAGTGCAAATTTACATGCCACATAGTGGATTAGAAGACGAGAAAGTAGAAGAAAACTACGAGAAGAAATAGTTGAGAAAGAGAAGAAGGGTGCATGTGTAATCCTAATGGGCGACTGGAACGCAGTAGTAGGAGAAGGACAAGATGGAAAAACGGTTGGAAAATTTCGACTGGGAAAAAGAAATGACAGAGGAGAATCTTTGGTAAATTTCTGTAAACGGAATGAAATGATTGTTGGAAATACGTTATTCCAACAGCATAAAAGAAGACGATGCACGCGGACATGCCCAAGGGATGACAGTAGATATCAGATAGACTATATACTCGTACAGGAAAGATATCGAAATTGCTTAAAAAATGCAAAGACTCTACCAGGAGCGGATATTAATTCAGATCATGTCCTACTGATAGGCGAAGTAGATATTCGTCTGAAAAAGATAAGAGGAAGGCAAGTGACGAAGAAGCTTGATACAGAAAAACTTATGAACGAAGAGGAAAAAAGAAAATTTGAAGAACATTTTCAAAAGAAAGCTTCTAATTTAGAATCCGCACCTGAAAATAGTAATGAATACTGGACTCATCTAAAAAGCTGTATACAGGAAACAGCAGAAGAAACAATAGGATACAGAGAAGGTAAGAGTAATAAGAAACCTTGGGTCACAGGGAAAATGTTGAAGAAGATGGAGGAAAGGAGAAAATGGAAAAACATCAACACAGAAGAAGGTAAAAGAAATTACAAGAAACTAAACAACGAACTAAGAAGAGTAACTGATAAGGCGAAGGAAGACTGGATGAAACAGAAATGTGAAGAAATAGAGGATCTAGAGAGAAAAGGAAGATATGATTTAATGTACCGCGAAGTAAAATGTTTGGATTTCACAAATAAGAATAAGAAGTCCATGTGGTTGATAGAAGACGAAATCGGCAATGAAATAACCGACAAACAAGGAATTTTGAACAGATGGAAGAAGTATGTAGAAGAATTATATGAGACAGGGAATCGTCCAGATTACTTAGCTATAGAAGATGAAACAGCTGTATCAGAAGACGAAAAAGGATGTTGTATTCTACGGGAAGAAGTTGAGCTAGCGATTAGGGAAATGAAGAATGGGAAAGCAACAGGAGTTGATGGAATACACATTGAGTTAGTTAAATGCTTGGGTGAAGACAAGAAGCAAATACTATCATTATGCAATGAAATATATGAGAAAGGTGAATGGCCTGATGATTTCATGGAAACAGTATTGCTGCCAATACCGAAGAAAAATAATGCCAAGAAGTGCAATGAGTTCAGGACTATCAGCCTTATATCGCACTCAGCAAAGATTCTTCTGCGAATACTGAACAGACGTTTATATTCTAAGGTGGAAGGAGAGTTGGAAGAAGAGCAATTTGGTTTTAGGAAAGGAAATGGTACGAGAGATGCAATTGGACTGCTGCGAACAATCGGCGAAAGATATCTAGAAAAAAATAAACACGTATATGCAGTATTTGTGGACCTGGAAAAGGCTTTTGACAGAGTGGATTGGAATAAACTTATGGAAATCTTGAAGAAAATTGGTGTGGATTGGAAAGAGAGAAGGCTAATAACTAATCTTTATATGAAACAACGAGTCAAAGTCAGGATAGGAGAAAAATTGTCAGAGGGAAGTGGAATAGGGAGAGGGGTGCGACAAGGATGCCCTCTATCACCTACGCTGTTCAACATCTACTTAGAGGAGTTAGTGAAGAATTGTTTTCAGAACATGTGAGGGGTGATAGTAGGAGGAAGAAGAATAAAGTGCATAAGATTTGCTGATGATATTGCATTGTTAGCAGAAGAGGAGATGATACTAAGGGATATGCTACTGCAGCTGAATGACAGCTGTGAACAATATAGAATGAAGATAAATGTAAACAAGACAAAGACTATGGTTATCGGAAGAAAGACAAAGAAGATAAACTTAAGTATTCGGAATGAGACATTGGAACAAGTGAACAACTTTAAATACTTAGGGTGTAATATAAGTGATGATATGAACTGCTGCCAAGAAGTCAAGAGGAGGATAGCAATAACAAAGGAGGCTTTTAATAGGAAAAGGAGCATCTTCTGCGGTCCTCTGGAAAAAGAACTAAGAAAGAGACTAGTGAAGTGCTTTGTGTGGAGTGTGGCATTGTATGGGGCAGAAACATGGACATTACGACGCAGTGAAGAGAAACGACTAGAAATATTTGAAATGTGGATATGGAGAAGAATGGAGCATGTGAAATGGACAGACAAAATAAGAAATGAAGCTGTGCTAGAAAGAGTGGGTGAAGAAAGAACAATGCTGAAACTGATCAGGAATAGAAAAAGAAACTGGTTGGGTCACTGGCTGAGAAGAAACTCCCTAATGAAGGATGCACTGGAAGGAATGGTGAACGGTAAAAAAGTTCGAGGCAGAAGAAGATTTCAGATGATCGACAACATTATGGTAAACGGCTCTTATGTGGAGACGAAGAGGAAGGCAGAAAATAGAAAAGATTGGAGAATGCTGGGTTTGCAGTGAAGGACCTGCCCTTGGCAGAGAACTACGTATGTATGTATGTATGTAATCAAAAATAAATCCCGCTATGCCCAATTATAAGTTCTTCAAATTTTGTAGTTTTCTTTGAGCTTAATTTATCATTTCTTTAGTTGATATGACAATCTTTCGTTGATTTCTATCACTTCATTCCTATTTAAATTTTTACCTCCTGTATTTCATATGAAAATACTTTCAATTAGTTTCCGAGTTATTGTATCTTTTTCTATGTACAATGTTTTTACATTACTATTTAATCTATGTCTACATTTAATACAATGTTTATTGATTTATGATATATCCATTAGTCTATTCTTCAAATATTTTAAGTGCTCAATTATGCGTTCTCTAATCGTTCTTTTGATTTCTCCAATTGAGAACTTGTTACAACTTGCACACTCGATTTTGTAGACTATATCCATTTTATTCCTTAAATCACTTTTATTTATTTTAGAACATAAAATGTTTTTAACTTATTCCTAAATTCAAACGTGATATACAAATTGAAATTCTTACAAATATCCTTTAACACGATCCTGCCTCTATTTAAATAAGTAATATGATCCTACTACTTAGGTGTTGCTTATTTATTTCTTTAATATTAAATTTATTATATTTTAATATAACTTTATTAATAAATTATTCTTCATAACCATTTTTCTTCAAAATTTCTTTCATTTTCTCCAATTCTTTTAAATAATCCTCTTCAGAAAATTGCAAAGAGATAATCTGAATGAAGAAACTGCAAAGAAATAACCTGAATAAAGGAGGTGGAAGTGATTATGTCATGAATTTAAGAACTCGTAGATTCAATGATAAAGAGATGGAACTGTTAAATAAGGGTTAAAAAATAAACTTGAGAAACGGATTATAACTGTATTTATTTTGTTCATGAAGATTTTTAGTCAATAGTAAATAGTTTTAAAGGTGAGAAGTCTACTTGGATTGAAGATATTTTGGATGATGTAAGAAACGAACATGATTTTACAGAAATTGAACAGTAGAATTGGTGAACTTCAAACTTCAAAACAGATCATTTTATAAAGTTGGAATTTGGAATTTATTTGTGAAGATGTTGGTTTCTTAAAAGATAAATTATGAAAAATTGTTTATTTATAATAATGATTATAAAAATGAAATTGATGATGGTGGAACTATTGAATAAAGGTACTGATTTTGTTTACGAACAAGAGAATACATTAGACTCAAAAACTATTGCTAATTGGCTAATTAAATATTAGTAGCATGAAAACAAATTTTGATTATTTTCTTGCAAATACTAATAAAAATATAAATTACTTAAATTTCGTGATATTAACTGAAGTGAATTTGAACCAAAATGAAATTAAGTATTCTAAAATTAAAGATTTCGATTGTATTTATAATTTAAGAAAAAATTATAGAGATGGTGGAATTGTAATATTTTTGTGAGAAATTCAATTTTTAATCCCTGATAAAATTAAATTAAAACTAACATCAAGGCTTTGAAATATTTATATTTTTTATTTTCATTAAAACCGAAAGTTAAGAGTATGTTCTTTTGTTGTGTGTAAGCACGTGAGAACACAATGGATGTGTTGAACA
>JAFIDM010025977.1:0-21537 GCA_023159025.1 Thereuonema tuberculata
ATTTGAACGATAGTCATTTTTTGTAGCCACTAAATGATTTCCGTCAAATCAAAGAAAGTCGATAAATAATAAAAACAAGACGCGTAAGAAACTTGATTGAGGAATAAAAAAACATATGTTATATTTTAAGTAAATCTTAAAGATTTAACAGATTTAAGGACGACAGTGATTCTAAATCTTCAATTAAAACAATTTGTTGGGAACATTCGCTTTTCATTTTGTTAAACATTTGTAAATTAACAGAAGCTTATGCGCTGTCTCCACTTGTGGGCCACTGAAGCAAGTAGAAATTTCCAAAAGCAGTCACGAGATAGAGACATTCTACATGATTGAAGCATTGGATTTGAAAGATATATGGAAAACTAAACTTATGATCTCTTATTAAAAATTAAATAAATTCTTCTAACTAATATTTTAAAAACAACTACTTTAATACTGAAAAACTCCATTTACCACTCGAGATATTTCGAAGGATTAATCATCCTTCTTCTTCAGCCTTTTTACATAATTACTGAACATTATTTGCAGTAATTGGACAAAAGTCACTGATTCGGACATTAATTAGAAGAATACTTCACGTGTTTGTTAATTTGAAATTCTAAATATTTTTGTTTGTGCATTTCAGTTGGGAAGGAGCGAGACGTTCTCTCGTCCCTTTATGTAAAAAGGCTGAAGAAGAAGGATGATTAATCCTTCGAAATATCTCGAGTGGTAAATGGAGTTTTTTTCAGTATTAAAGTAGTTGTTTTTAAAATATTATGATCTCTTAATCTTTATCCAACTTCATTGAAATTTGGGATTTAACATTAAGTTTCATAAATATCGGTCCTTCGATGGACGGACAGAGAGACAGAATTGCGCATTTTAATAGCGAGCCTATCAAAAACAATTCGATAAATCGACTGATAATAGTTAAACGATAACCAAAGTAGGGCCAAAAAACTCCTTCATTTCCTAATGAAAATAAACAAACTTGTTATCATCATGAGGAAACTGCAGCAATATTTTCAGATAATCTGAAAATACGCTAAACGTTGATTGCTTGTATCATTAAAAATGATACAAGTAATCACCCAGTCAGATTCGGCCCAAATCCCTTAACATTCGTTCCATGGATTCCAAATCCCTTAACGTTTATGATCAAAAGTAATAATGAAATTAAAGCACTTAAAAATTTAAAAATATCTTATGTAACCCCCACAGTAAGCAAAAGAAATGGAGAGAATTGCTAAATTATTAAACACTATCAAAGGGAGCAATATCCTTAGTCTAAACTAAATATACAGACATTGGTCATTGGACTTCTTAGTTGGTGGCTTCGGGCCCCCGTGAAAAGATCCTTCCCCTTCTTTACCTTATCAAGATTATAATAAATTCCTAAGTAGCGATAAATTGTTGAATACGAATGCAGTATATCTAGATAGATCAAGATCTCTGGGCATTAACAGATTCATTCTATTTCATTCCCTTGTCGATTAAGTTGGTCGCTTCTCTTACAGGTCTAAATAGAAATCCTCCACTACTTTCTGCTTATACTTCATGCTGTCAAGGTAATTTATCAAGGTGAAAGGCTTATTGCTTATCGCAATCCCTGTTACTAGCCGAATTTTTTTAGAGTCCTTCTATATAGAAGTAAGCCTATGGAGTTACATGACCTTACATAATAACTGCAGATATAGATGGGATGAGACGCATGATAGATGAATTTCATTAAACTCATTGTCTTTTAATTCATATTTTCCTAAAAATGATATAAGTGTTTTTTTTTTTTTTTTTATTACATTTTCTTTTGCTTAACGGTTGTTGTTAATTACTGTCCTCCAAATGAAAGTTGACCGGCGGAAGTTTGAACTGCGCAGTCCTTCCGGTAGCTGATCAATTATGTTTTCCTGTCACAATGGACGCCATCGTCTGTTTTCACTTGAGAAAGACATGTTGATAACGCCAAATTAAAACTTCTCTCGACTATTTAGCGTTATTTCAATACCAGTTGCTAACAATAAGTATTTATATCAATAAATAAATATATATTATTTATAAATACAATGCTCTTTTGTAAAGTAACAACCGATTATCGTAATGGCGGCGTCCTGTCATAAAATCAGACGGAAGTGCCTGACCAGACTAATCGATCATACATGCGCAGATCTCACAAAAACAGGGCGGCCATCTCTCATTTGGAGGACAATAGACGCTTTAAATTTATTTGTTTTCAATATTATTTTCAGCTTTTTTGTTTTTAGTGTTGTATTTGCCATGACACAAAGTGGGGTATCTGTTTTCATCATAGAGATGCCCAGGAATTGGAATGAGAAGGAGTGTGTATGTGTGTGTGTGTGTGTGTGTGGGGGGGGTGATAGTCTTCCTCGTTCAATCAAATAAGAGTCTCTTCCTGGTTAACTGGGGCGACGGGATAAAAATCAAACGAATGGCTCTCCAACCAAAAAAAAAAAAAAAAAGGTTAAAAATGCTGAATTTCGAATAAAATGCTGAGGAAAAATAACACCCCTCCCATCCCAACATTTCGTCACATCAGTAATATAAACCGATACTTTTCTTTCTTTTTAAAAATATTCTTTTACATTTCACCCTTATCAATTATTTTTCTGCATGAAACCAGTAATTAATGTATTTATTTTCAATTCCAGGGTGCACTTGCTTAGACATACATTCCATCTAAAACAGTACATTTTAATTCCAGCACTCATGACATCTAAGAACATACAAATCTTAAAGTTTAGTTCCTAAGTATTCTTATTTGGCCGATTGTGACTGATCTTGGATTCGAAACTGAAATATAGATTCACCATCACTGTAGTCCTCCCCGCGAGATCTCGACCGTGGCCTTGAACATTCCCCATGATCCCTTAATCATTCCAGGACTTAAATATAATCGAGAGAGAATATTCAAAATGGCGACTCTCGGACAGTAAAAGCTGTTAGAAGTCAAACAAAGAAACTGGCATTTTGCTACAAAAGAATTGATGGTAGGAGACACTTAATGGAATGCAGGGATGTTGTGGCCTTATGGCATGCTTACTTACGGCAGAAAAGTATAAAATCGATTCAAATTCTACTAAAGCGCCATATGGCGGTCAGGGTCGACGTTCCGTTTGGAGGACTATAATCTCATAACATTGGAATCTCAGATGGTGATTTTCTTGAACTATTGATGGTATAAAATCCGTAAATAAATGCCTTTAACTCGTCACTGTCATATGGTGGAAAATCGTTGAATATAGTGCTTTGGGTAAATTTGCCAATGAATTCATATCTTTTACCACATTTACTGCTGTGGAGATCGCTGGATAAGCAAACCATGATTGAAAGATGTCTGATGAAGATCTTATGAAATGTAAAATTCACACCGATGGAAACGAAAGAATAACTGAGGAAACAACAGGGAAGGATGCCTGATGACCTATAACATCAGCAGTGCATCAGTTGTGCAGACAGCTCGGTCCCAGTCATGAGCTAAGACTTCAAATATAAATAAATAAATAAATAAATAAATATAGTGACCATGAAGAAGTCCACTGCTACCATTAGATTACATTTAGGCAAAACAAGTTTCACATTGATACGAAACTGGACTATACAGAATAGTAATGTCAAAAATTAGGTACGAATATAAAAATATGAGCATCTTGGATGTGAAATTAGGTTACTGCGTGATGTCGTACGACGGTACAAAGCAATTTCCTAGTCCCCCCCCCCCTCCAGTCCCCAAATAATCAAATTTCATCATTCTAAGATTGTGGGACGAGATTCTTCCCAAAACCCAAAAATCACAGTCTATAAACCCTCACAGTCCCCAGTTAATCTTACCTAATAAACACCAATGATGCCATCATGCAACCAGGAATCTGTGACCTTGCGAAGTAAAGTTATATTTGCAAGTGAAACTATGTTGACTCAGTGTGCAAAAACGTAGTTACTGTCCATTTGTGATTTTTTTTTCTTGATTTAAAAAGTTATATTATTATTATTATCTAATAACCTATTCGATGAGAATTAGATATAATTCTATTTTTGTTTCTGCAATAACATTCAGCCGAAATAAATATCCTAAAAAGTCTTTTTGAATAATCTTCGCATTACAGTAAAGACAGTCATTCAAAGATATTGCTATTTAAGGAATTATTTTATTCTTAAATCTACTGTATTCACCAAACCATATGAACGAGATCATGCGCTGTCACAGTCGTAGTTAAGCTACAATAGATGATCCATCTACATCACACTTAAATTGAGAAAATAAAAGCATAACTGACTCTGTGAAACAGTAACTATTATATTTTTGGCTTTGATTTTGTTACTTTACATGTAAAACGTCTTAGTTAGTATTTGGAGAAAAAAAACTGTGTTGGCGCTTGATCTTAAAGCCTTCGTCATCTCGGTTCTTCTTTAGTCCATTCAGAAATCCTAATCTCATTAAGTCTGAATCTCATCAGGGAACACCACTCCTCTTTCCCCTCCCACACACTGAAAACCTTAACGTCTTAAGTCACAGAAGTAAATGATAATTACTGTCTTCGCTAAAAGAAGATTGTAGTCTCAGATAAACAACGATTTGTCTTTCTTAAAAAAGAAAAAAAAAAGGGCAGCGAAAAACGTTAAAGACTTAAAGAGATAAGAAACAGTGAATTAGGCGACAAACTTAAGTTTTTCACTGCTAATATTTATTATCACTGTCAACAAAAATGAATTACAATAATTTCTTCCGTTTGCGTTGTTTGCCTCAGACAAAAGCCAATTGCTTTTCTAATGTAGGGTTAAATAATAGGGTAAACCATTTGCATACACCGATGTGGTTGGTCGATTGCAGATTGCAAGAGATATATTTACGAGTTACAAACGAGACATTTTTGTATTATTACTTTAAATATTAAAAGTTAAATACGAATTTAAAAAAATAACAAAAACCAAAACAATGCAAATTTTTTATTCAAAAGTGTTAAAGATTCAGCAATTTTGGACTTCAATAAAACGTTTTGACAATAGATTTACTTACAAAAATTTGAATTGTAGGAGCCTAAACTGAAAGTATATAAAAAAATTTTAATACCAAAATTTAAATTAGCAAGCAACATGCAAATTATTTTCTTTTTTTAAGAAGTAAGGCTATCAAAATAACAAAAAAAGCCAGAAGAGAATTTTGAGATTTTTTTTTTTTTAAGGAATAAAAGTGAGTTTTATTAGAAAAGCTTCAAACTTCTGATTGTGTATTCCGGTATTTCAATTTAAAATGTTTATTTCGAGTTACGAAGTTTAAAATAATATCAGACACTAAATTTCGAAAAGCCCATAATACAATAATGCTAATCAAAATTTCCAAAAATCAAATTAATATATCTAGAACGAAAAAAAAAACAATAACGATTTCTTTTGGTAAAAAACTGGAGATGCTACCTGCAAAATTTTGATTTTTGTAATTGAAATTCATATATCTGGAGAAAAAAGTATTACTATCTGACGATCATGAATTCACTTAAATGCAAGGGTCCCTCCGTATGCAGATCTGGAAAAGGTTGGGGAGGAGTAGAGTTGATAAATTGCGTCAATTCTGGACAATGAGGAAGGGAGGAATCAAACGAGTTCTGTCTGTCCATTCGAATCCTGTTCTTTGACCTTCAGCTCCACTATATACGCTGCATGGTATAAAGCTGAAATATTCAGCCTATTTAAAAACAGTGCTAATCTACTGCTAATTTTTCTATTAACAAGGAAACCTCTCGAACCTTAAAAATTCAGATTTTCAATAAACTTTGCAAAATGAATCATTAGATTGTGTTTATAAAATGAAATAAATCTTCGATTCGGAATCGAGCGGGAAGAACTAATTTTTTTGGGGTCGAAAATCGGTCGTTTTTCTTTCAAACACCAGATGGCACTTATGATTTGCTGCTAACCAAGAAACCTCATATTTTCCTAAACCTTTTAATAGGAAAGTAAAGTAACGCCATCTGTTAACTCCTGATGTAACCTTATTCAAAGTCTTTGTTTTAAATTTAAAGTTTCCAAATTCGGAAAGATTCTTAAACGTAAATTAGAAAGATTAAGGGGAAACCTTCTGCAGGACTTAGTTATGATACATAATAATAAACAACATATGATCGATAAATCAATTTAATTAATATGTTCAGCGTCGTAACGTTAAAAAAACAGACAGCGTGCATTTAAATATAACGAATTTTAATGCATTCTGATCAACTAAAAGTACTGATGGTTTACTTCAATAAAATATTATTTTATTTAATAAGGTTACATCAGGAGTTAGCAGATGGCGTTACTTTACTTTCCTATTAAAAGGTATGGGAAAGTACAAGGTTCTTGGTTAGCTACAAATCATGAGTGCCATCTGGTGTTTGAAAGGAAAACGACAGATTTTTGACCCCTAAAAATTGTCCCTTTCCGCTCGATTCCGCATCTAAGATTTATTTCATTTTATAAACACAATCTAATGATTCATTCTGTAAAGTTTCATTAAAATCTGAATTTTTAAGGTTCGAGAGGTTTCCTTGTAAGTCTTTTACTGTAATACATTTTCATTATGACAAGTCCGAATCATCACAAAAAGTACTTTTCACCTCAGAAATATTTGTAGCAATTAACCATAAGTAAAGAAATGAATACGCAGCTGAAAATCATATTTTAACCAGAAAAGGAAGGAAATCAAGTGGTACGTCATTTAGGGAGAGTGATATTTCTATGATAAGGAAGAAGAAGGCTTCTTAAGAATGGTTAAAATTCAGGCCAAACGCACAAATATTTTAAAAAGTTCTTTTTTTTTAAAAAAATACAAAAATAAAAGAAACACAACGTTTTGACTTGCCTGCAAGTCATCGACCAAATCATCAGGTCAACAAACAAAAAAAATTGGCATAGTTCTTTCTCGAGAAAAAAGCAAACAAGTCTGAAGACAGATTCACGGCATGTAGATTCATTATTTAAATCGCTTCTATAAATTTATTTTATCATTATAGTCTATGTCAGGTTTTTGTGGACCATTTCTTAATCGTTGAACAATAGCACTGTGCATATTTCCTACGTTAGTGTTATTGTTGGCTATCTAACAATGCTCTGTTGATTTGAAAGGCCCTTAAAGTTAAAAATTCATCACAGAAGGAATAAGAAAGATCAGTATCTTCTTCTACTTAGTCCATTAACTTACATACATTAAACTGAAGACAATTAATAAAGAACATACAAATAAAATACTCCGTATAACATTTCCTTTTACATAAGCCTATGTATGGAAACTGATGATGTAAGAAAGTCTGAATCCACGTTAAATTTAATCCACTTTAACTATCTCTTAATAGCATGTTAGGGAACTGTTAATTAACGTTAGCGCAATGAAGTAGTTAATTAATTTACTTAATTAGCACATATTATATAGTTACACATTTTAACATATAATTTGAAAGTCGATGTAGTATTTGGCGGTAAGGAAATGATTGATTAATATATTTAGAAAGTATTTAAGTAAATAGCTTGAGGAACAAACTAAACTAAATAACTATAATTTATGAAAAGAATTACGGAAAGTCATGAAGAAGTTCAGAACAAAAAGAGTTATAAATTGTTTAAGAGGGAAGATAAACTTTATTTTTTGGATGGCTTTGCTTAGATGTAAACAAATGCGTAAGTATAAGATAGGTTTGTATAATCATTCATTTAAGGGGAAAATTTGTAAAAATTGAATAGAAAAATACAGTGAGAAATGAAAGGGGTTGTTCTTGGAAATATGTTGATTAAGAACGTAGTCTCTGAATGGTAACTTCGTTATTGTAATGCACTTGAGGCGTTAGAACAACTTGATGAAGTTAATGGTTTCGGTTTCAATAATGTTACTAAAAAAGTCTCTGTGCAAAATCTGAGAAGTCATAATTTATCGTTGAAATGGCTATTTATTCTTTTTCTTAAGTAGAGGGTGGAGTTAGATGGAGGTGGAAATTATCGTAGCTACCATCAGGGTGTCGGTCTGGTTGGCCCTTATAAGGTTGCCGGTCCATTTGGATGATCTATTGTGGGAGGAAATAGAACAAGAGCGCTGTAATGAAAAAGCTTTTTCTTTACTCAAGTTGTTTTAGCAATGGGGTCTCCTTGTATACTTGGTGCGTGGGCAGTTCTATATGACTAATTAGCTCCCGCTTTATTGCGATTTAATTAATTGCTCTTGTCAATTTCCCCGAGAGAGACAACAAGGCGACATCATTACAATTAGGAATTAAAATAATGAGAAAAACAATCAAATAATTCGTAGCTGATAAAATTTACTCATTAAAATAAAAACAGATGGTTTAGATATTTTATAAATAAAATGAGGAAAATTAAACAAGTAGGAAAGTTCTTTCTTTCTAGAATCATTTTTTTTACTAAGTTTTTGACCTTCAATTACGATTGTATTTTTTGGAAAATTCCTTTCTATTTCGGGAAATTTTAGTTCTTTAAAAAAATGTAAATTTAAAACACACAAATAAAAGAACATTCACTTGAAAATTAATTTTAACTAGAATTGTACAAAAGAAAAAAAAAGAAGAATTATACAAGAAACAATAAAAATAAAAAAAAAAAATGGTTAATCATTGAAATAATTATTAAAGTCGTTTCTTCCAAATGTAAAAACGCATTTCTTCTTTCTTAACGTCTTTAATATCAATATCTCAATTTCTTTTGCAGAGATCTTCTTCAGGATCTATGAATTCAGGAAAATTTCTTTTCATCTTTAGAAGATCTACCAAAGAGATCGAGTTATTGATATTAAAAAAGCTAAGAAAGAAAAATATGTGTTTTTACATTTGGAAGAAATAACCTAAGTTTTTGGAGTAATTATATATTAAAGTCGTTATTTTTATAAACTAGAATAATACTTTTAATAATATCAGCCTCATATTATTAAACGTGTGTTTTCCAAACGGTGCATTTGTGGAATCATCTCGAAAACGTTGTAAAAAAAAGTCCAAATGTTAACTTGAAAAGGAATGACTGGTGATTTTCTTAGTTTTAAATTCGAAATGCTATTTAAAGCATAAACAACTTTAAACTGATGAAGAATCTTGCATGGTAAAGATTCGAAATATTGTGCATCACTTTATTTTTGTTTGTCAATTACATTCTTCAAAAGACATTTTCATATGCTTTTAAACAACTAACACCTAATTTTTATTGAATATCGTTGTACCTTTAAGTTATATTATTACGGATTAATTTACTATCAAAACCAAAAATATACTATTTCAAATATAATATCTTCAAACATTCTCACCAAAGAGGAAGTATCAAAATCGTCAGCTATCTTTTAGACCTGTCTCATCTTTCAGATAAAGATCTGACAAGTGAACGTACTTTATTGTAAGAGTTAAATAGACTAGAAATATAATGCTTAAGCTAAGTGTCCAGTTCCCTGCTAATACAGAAATAAACTTTAATGACTATCATTTTACAGGCTATTTGACCTCTGCCCCCGATATACTGTACATGCACCTTGGAAAAAAAATCTCTTCTCTTTCTCACTAAATATTAATGGACTAATGAATTGGATTCTTGTAATCAATGTTAATGGACTCTTGTCTCTTAAAGTTTTAGGTAACATTGTCCGTTAATAAATAAATAAAAACAAACAAGACAAGTGAATACAATTTTGTGCTAAAGCATAAATTTAACGGCGACCCATAATAATAAACATAATAAAATTAAAAATAAATAAATACATTATTGTAAGGAAAAATAAAAAAAAATAAAAACTTAGGAAAATAAAAAAACAAAAACAAAATAAAACAAAAAAAATCCACGCGGACATTGACAAAAAGAGGTTAAGGAAAAAAACAAAACAAAACAACACACTAGATATCCGACAATCTTTAGCATATGAGGCAGAGACCTTAACGATCAAGCTACAGCTGACAACTCAATTGGTATGGTTGCATTTTTAACATTTAAGCTAATAGTGGAAATCCAATGAAAACGATGCCAAATGAACATGAGGGGCGTTGGCCCCTTAAATACACTATTTCTAAGTTGTTTGGGTCTATGAACACAATGGTGAAGTCCGTTTGTCTATCCGACCTTCCGCTCGGGAGTTGTTAGGGGAGGGTTACAATGTAAGCAATGCCAAATATCTCGAACAGGGGGGGCGCGTTGGCCCCTGAAAATGTCCATTCCTAAGTGTGTACGCCTCTGAACATGATGGTGAAATCCGTTTGCCGATCCGTTCTTCCGCTTGAGAGTTGTTAGGGGAGTACAGACACGGACAGAACAAACGCGATAGCTACTGATTTTGGTCGCTATTACAATAGCTCCCAAATGGTCCGGTAAAAAGATTGCAAAGGTTTCACAAAAAACGAATTAGAAAACTAACTTAAAAAGTACAGGTAGACAATTTTCTGAAACCCGAATAAGTACAGACCTTGAAAGTAAAGACAGCAAATCATGTGTTTAAGCACCGATGTTCTTTAATAAAGCTGTGAAATCATCAAAATCCGTAAGATTTACTTTCATCTATGATTTATTTCAATCCAAACAAAAAAAAAACATCAAATTTTTGAGATTTTTTTTTTTTAAATAAAATGTGCCGAATCTAAAGGACAATAAAAAAATTTACTTTGTATTGTAAATAAAATAAGGAGCATTTTATAAAATGACAGATTGATTCCAGATTTTCAGTGAGCAAGTGATTTACCCATTGTTACCATTTGTCAAGTTTTCTTGCTATTCTGACTTATTCTAGTGCCTGTCGTGTCTGTGACTTCCAAAATGCTAAACTTCATTTTCAATACACAGCTTAGTTCTTTTTTAAATGCCTTCATTAAATTCCTTTTGTGCCTAGCGGATTGCAGGACAAGGAACATTTGTGTTTTGTATTTTTGTTTATTTTTGGTTAGGATTTCTTCGGGGGGAGGTCCCGCTCTCGGGAGCGAGATCCGGGATCTTAACCTCTCGCACCTTCGGAGTCTGTCATCCGTGGAGTTTGACTGGCTGACGAGTCCTAAAAAGGACGAAACGATCCTTCCCAGTCTCTTCCCGGCGACAGCTCACGGTGCGAATTCCTTCTTTTAGCGTTGTGCCTTCGTTTGTTACCTATTTTTTTGAATTATTCAGGCACTTCAAATCTCTTTTCACAATGCTAAACTATTTATAATTTTATACATAGAGATCACGATGCACCTTTACACACATATATTATGATCTCTGTTTAATTAGTTTTTATCTGCACGTTAAAACAGTTTAATTGTTTTTAATTTTCTTCAACTAATTTTATTTTTATGTTTTTGGTACAATTGTTATCTTTTTCGGACAATCCCTGAAATTTTTGCTGTTGAAATGTTTTTGTTTTATAAAAGGGGTGCCCAAACAATGACTCGCGAGCTACATGCAGTTCTTTGATATAAGTGTGCGGCTCGCGAAAATATATTGGCACCACAATATAAATGGCAAATAAAAATAAAATTCAAACTTTATAATTATTTTCCTGGTATAAAGTGAAGTCCATTAGATTAAAACGTAAGTTTAATATTAATGCAATTTAACGTTTATGAAATGCAGATGTCCATATTTTCCTTAAATGTTTCCGTGGTTCTTTACCGTATTAAATAATGTAGTTAAAACAAAAACCACGACAGCGCGACAATCGGAAGGAATCCCACGTGATTATAATGTATCTGTTTTTCAGCAAATCACAAACAAGCGCAGGTCTCTATTAATTTCCCTCAAAATGTTACCCCAAAGTAATTTAAAGAGCAGCGCTCGAAAATTATTTTACAGGTTGAAGATTATTTCTGAAAGGAATAGGAAAATGGAGGACTAAAATTAAAACTAAATTTTTGTTTTTGCTTTATTTTATAGCTGTAACATAATATTCTTCGCAACCTCAGAGAGGCTAGTGACGTCGAATCGTCACGTTATCGTGGCCGGACTATATATTTAAGTGTACTTTGTGATTATTGAAACTAATACAAGTTAACAATTTAATATGAGTATGTACCTGAATAAATATTGTTGCAAACATGTATTTCTTAATATTTACATACATATATTTTTTATTATTGTGTAAATAATTGTGTAATTTTGTTAATGTCTTGCGGCTCTCAAACATCTGAAGGGGATTGGATTTTAGACTCGGTTTTTTGACAATCCCAATTAAGATCCGTTTTTCCAATATTTTTTTTAATTAATCTTCTAATTTTTTTTAAAAACAATTTATTGATTCCAGGTTTGGATCACTGTATTAAGGACATTAATTTCATATATTAGTGACACGGCTAAAAATCAAAAATGGAAAATCATGGATGAAGGCCAATACCATTAAGTAAATTTAAAATTTCAAATTAAGAGAAGCTTCATTACTAAGATAAAAAGTTTTGCTTTTTTGTTGGTTTTTCTATCTGAGGAATAGAGCAGTTTACTTCGGGCTTCTCGAAACATGTCATTTTATTAAGTAGTTTTTTTATAGGTATTGTGCGGTATTGGTTATATTGTTATCGTTAATAACCTTCATTATGAAAGATAGAAATGTTAAAACATAAAAAAATGTTTAAGTAACACGGTTTAAGTTTGAGGAGTTGAATTTATACCTTTTCGAATTATAGAACAGTTAGAATAATGGATTTTTTATTTAATATTGGGTTTTGCTGCTCTAAGTCATTAGCCCTTCATATATTTTCTGTAGAAAAATACATTTACTGCTAATAAAATAACTAATAGCATTCTATCGTAGCTGTTTCACGCTAACTGGGACTAATTTAAAAATTAGACAAAATTTGTAAATCTCACTAGCCCACCTGAGAAACTTCATAATTTGATTAATTTAAGCACATGAAATAAAGTTTTTCCCCTATAAAATATCAAATTTAAGTCAATGCATTAAGTGCTTTTCTTCTAAATCTACTTGTATTAATAGGGGATTTTAAACAAAATTTCAAGTAAAATAATCGATAATTTTCATGTTTTCCTCGATATAAGGTCACCCCTTGGGACCTCGCGAAAGTGACCTTATAAGCGGGGTGACCTTATAACCGATTCATACGCATTGACAAATTGACAAATATGTAAGCATTACATAAATACAGTATAATTCTTTGTAAAATTTAATACGTACAAAAATATCAGTTTATTAACTTATAATTTTTTAATTTAGTTGAACCAATTAAAATTAATGGAATCAGAAAGAAATTATTTTTTAAAAATTTTAATTCGGAATAACGTTGTATACAAATAGTACTAGTATGCTGAAGCAAAGTACTGATGTACAACTAACCTTACTTAAAATAATCCATAATGCAGGACTGTTGCGATTTTGGTTTCATCTTTTGTACAATGTTTTCTAAGTTTTGTAGTTTCTGAAAATTTAATGCTCTGAGTGCTTCTGCTTGTGTCACCGCTTCACTTTCAGTATCACTGTCGTTATCCTCACTTTCTAATGCATTGGAAACTTGCGAAACAATTTCGGAAATCGAAGCTTGAGAAGTGGTAGCAATTTCATCATCAATTCTCACATATTCACTTTCCCTTTCTATAGCACAGCCGCGATTTCTGAGATCTTGTATTAACACAGGTAATAAAGGAATATCGTCTTCATCTTTTTTTCTAGGATTTGAGGGAATAAAGTGAAAAAGCTATCTTCTCCGTCAATAGGAGAAATGACGCCGATAAAAGATCATACCCACGGAAAAATTCTTGAAATTAAATCAGTGTGGCACTGAAATCACAGATTAAAGTGACCTTATATGCGATTACGGTATTTAAGCCCTGGCCATATATCCGATAATCCATATGAAAGAATTCCTATTCAATGAGCCGGGACTTAGAAAAGTGACCTTATATGCGGGTGACCTTATATCGAGGTCTGACTATATGTTTTGGAAACTATAATCGTAAATTTTACTTAGTGCTTAGCTAATTGGAAACATTTAAATAATATTTACTTTTATTACTTATATACTCTTATTTAAAACAAAAACAAACAGTTCACTCTTCGTTTTAAAGTCAACATGAAAAATAACCACTTTTCTAGTCTAATTGAAGAATAATTTGACTAGTTAATTCATTAAATTATTTGGCAATAACTCTTACTCATGACAAATCTAGTTTACTCATCTGTTCTAATTCGCTCACTTATCTACTGATAACAATTATCAGAATTCTTTTGTTCACTGTCATATCTAAGACAGCGAAGACGATAAAATTCACGAGTTTCATTTCTTTTTCCTTCAACTTTTCGAAAAGCGACTTAGATAACTGAGCCTTCGAAAAATTCAGCTGAAATAAGCAGTTGTATTGATAAAATCAGTGTAAGCGTCCCACTACAGGTCTATGTGGCTCTTGCGGTCGCAGGAGGTAAGGCTCCAGGCGTTTTGTGACCAACGGGACTAAGTTGAGGTCGGGTGGTCAGCCAGACGCCCGCCCGCCTTTAATCCCCGGTACCCATTCTACAGAGGGCTTGGTAGATCCTCGGCCCATGCCACCTCCAGTCGCAGCCAAGGGCCCTTACCACTCGGTTATCGGTTGATAAAATACTTTAAAAATAAAAGCCTGTAAGAACACATCAGAACACAAAAGTAACCTTCATCTATACGAGTTCTTCATCTAAAAAATGCTTACCAAAAGGAAGAAAATTCTTTGAATCTCATTTCAAGAGTCAAGGCAAATTTACCATTCTACTCGAGAAAAGATGGAGGATAGCATACTCGTAAAATTCTAAAACTTAGTTGGCCAGTAGTAATAGTTTGCAGTAAGTTGGCTTAGCTGTTGTGGGAGAGGGGATTGTACTTCAGACCTTAGGGATCCCCATCTATCTTTCTAACCCTCTATAACTGCTCAGAATCATTTGAATGATTCATTTCCCTTGAAGACAGTTTCATCTGAAGTCTAACGGGAAAGAACCTGTTGGTCGAAGGCGGGACACTGTACATTCAACAGTAGCTCCTGACATCATCTTTAGCTTTCCAATTGACAGAGTATCATTAATCACAAGATTGATACTCAACACGTAGAATGAAATATGTGATTAATCATAGTAATGTAAAACAATTTACACTACATTATTCGAAGTAACTAAAGACTAGGCATGTAATTCTTAGAGTTGATCCTGTCTAGAAGAACAACAATTTTTAACACTATAATTGTTACTAGGTCCAGTATTTAAACTAAATGGGCTATTTAATGTATCTTCACTTTTGAAGCGTACGTTTAAGTGTTTATTTCATTTTTATTGTCCTACCAGGATTAGTACTGCAGTGATTCCTGATACAATACATGAGCTCTGGTGTAGTGTTCTCAATCTTTTCGTCTCACGGAAAAGGGCGGGCACTGCACATCAAATTTTTTCCTTTCTTTTTCAGGAATTTTTTCCATTCCTGACTACAATAGAATTCCTTGAAAAACCTTAACATGTTTTGTAGAAGATCTCTTTCATAACATTTAAAAATATCCTGAAATACAGTTTAAGCCTATTGTTAAATATCCTAATAAGTTAGAAAGGATATTAATGCTTATTAATCTTTATTGTGGAAACAAAACAGAATATAGTGTAAACATCTTTCGCGCTAATTTTTTGATGCCTAGAATTTAACCTTGGCTAAAACACTTGCCTGATGTGACACTAGATATTTTTTACCTATGCTCACATGCCGGTTGAGAAACTCCGCCCTAGTAGATGCCACCTAATTTTCGGAAATCTGCAGACAATGCCTTGTTAACTTTTTATTTTAATTTATAATTATTTAGAAAATTCAGTCATACTGAAAATTTTCATTTTACTAAATATATTAATAAAAACTTAAATAAATAATGAATATATAAATAAATTAATATATTTTAATAAATTTTAATAATATAAATAAATAAATTAATTAATAAGCGATCTGGTAATCCAGTGGGTTAGGCGCTGCACTGCGGACTAGAGAGCTCGGGTTCATTTCCCGGCGGTGGTCTGGAATTTTCCCATTTATTTCTCCTCCAGACGGACTGTAGGGTTCACCCAGCCCTCTGTCAAATGGGTAAAAGTTTCTTATTCGAGGGTTAAAGGCGGGCGAGCGTCGGACTGACCATCCGAACTCAACTAGTCCCGTTGGTCAAGAATCGTTGGGAGAATAAATCTTCAGCGCACTCCAGGCCACAACAAATTTATAACAAAGAAGAGAATCTTACTGATTCATTGAAACAAAGTGAGAATTATTTAAGAAATGCACTTTAATTTCAATAATAATAATAATAATAATTATAATTACTCTTTGGAATAACTAATATTAGAAACAAATTTATTGCCTTCCATAAATCAACATTGTCAAGAAAATCAATGACTTACAGAAAATTTCAGACTAAATGAGATCAAACATCAAAGTCTAAATCAGTAAAATTTCTGATTAATTTCTGATTAATAAGAAGTTAACCGTGTAAAATAATTACCAAAAATATCTTTTATGATTATACTGAATTAGCAACAAATTCTGTGCAATAATGAAGAACAGGATTAGACAATACTGTACAAGCCGAGCTAAAAATAACATTCTTCTGAAAACATTTCAAAAGAATTTATAACGTTCAGATGTATGGACCGACGTAAATGTCGGACACCTGAATTAGGGTATTTACCGGACAGTGACCTCACACGAACACTGTTTAGGGGAGAGTTCTGCAAAAATCTGCTTTGTAACGATTATGTAGTCAAGAATACACTTATAAATTTCTGGGCTGTTCTGTTCCCTGCACAAAGAGTACAAAAGATGAAACTCATACATGCTAAACAGAAAGAGTTTCAACTGTTTTATTAATTCGAACATGTTGCCGTAACTTTACATATGCTACATTTGTAGCAGTTTTTTCAAAATTTTAAGTTAAGGGTACATGTGAAGGAATGTCTTGATGTGAGAATTATCATTCTAGGGAGACTGGTATAAGTTTGTTTTTCTCTGGATATGTTTCTGGATAGCACGGGGTAATTATCGGACAGCATGCAGTATAATTATCCTAATAATGCTATTTTCTTCCTTTTCATTGCAGTTTTGGTGTTAGCTGACTAATAAGTTGAAGAAACATTCAACGAAAGCCAAAATCAAAGGGCAAGCCTTATGATGAACTCGCAATGGAAGCAGCAATACAAGAAGGGAATGAAGCAGAAGCTCAAAACATCAAATCAACTTGCGACAAATTGCTAAAAGACATAATTTCAAGAAAAGTACTGTTTTTGAACATTTACGAGGTTTCGTACAAATGAAAGTCATGCAGGACGCATAACTATTCCTCAAGCCGAAGAAGCAGAACTGGCGAAGTGCTTGAAGTTTATGTCTAGGTGGAGCTTTGGCCTGACCAAATAAGAAGTGAAAAATGTCATCATTGATTATGTCGTTGAACATAAACTTCAAACACCCTTCAAAATAACAGTCCTGGCGAAGATTGGTTTTTGGCCTTTAAGAAATGGCATAACCTCAGTAGTAGTAAAAAAACTTGAGACCAGTGACCCATTTATTGTACATGGTTTTAACGACTTGTGTAAGGACGAAATGGAGAGAATAGATATTACTGCCCTTCCCGGATGCATCTTCAATCTTGATGAGACTTCTTTTTTAGCTGATCATTCTAAGACCCCTAGTATTTGCAAAAAGGGATAAGCTGCTCACCCATTACTTAGGGAAGCAGCAAAGAAAACACATCTGTTCTGGCTTGTCTGAGTGCTAATGAATTTTCACTTTCACCCCTGGTGATTCTTGAAGCAAGTAAGTTTGGGAAAAGATAGCAGGAAAGATAGTGAAGATGAAGGAATGATTAAAGGTACTTTGGGGTCGTCCATTAATTACATGAGGTCAAAAGGGGGGGGGGGGGTCCGGCAAAATCTCACCAAGGGAGAGGGGGTCCAAATTTTTTAAAAAACACCTCACGTAATTAATGGACGGCCCCTTTCTTCAGTGCTTCCCCATCTGGTTGAACATGAGAAAGAAGGTTCCAACATTCCAAATTATAATTATCCTAGTCCTAAAACAGCTAGACAGTTAAAGCTGCACACGCAGGTGGTGTATAAAAAACAAACAAACGAGGAAATGAAAAAAAATGCAATATTCTATGATACTCTATACTATTATGTACAGATACAAAAACTGTTCTATGCATATGAAGATGAATCACCCGAAAAGCTATTAAGTGCCTAAATGAAGTTCAGGATGTGGCAATAATGAATGCTAATGGCCATGAGAAAGCGTAATTGAAGTCGTGCAAGCCCAGTTTATATTTTTTGGACCAACATCATCATTTGATCTTTTATTCTCGAGAGCAACTGTGAAGTAAAAGCACTACATAACAATATTTGTAAAATGAGAAGTAAATGTTTACATCTGCACAACCTCACCCTTAGATAATGATAACATGTAGATCACAGATTAGTAGCTCACATATTGTGTGATATTGAAACCTAAATGTAGTATTACTAACTTTTCTATGTAATTTCATCTACGGAGAATAGTACTTTTGTTGTAACCTAATGTTATGCTCTTGTTTCTGATTCGGAAATCTGAAGTTTGGTTCTATTAAAATTAGTACGAATGCCAACTTTGAGTGATAGAATGAACGCTGAAGGAACTTTGTTTTGGTAAATGACAATCTTTCTTTTTACTTCTTTTTTCATTGTAAAATATTACAACGACATGTTTCAAATCATATTTTTTGTCTTCGTTTTCGTTGTTGTTCAAAGTGAAATAAAAACCAAATACAGTCGGACCTCGATATAAGGTCACCCCTTGAGACCTCGCGAAAGTGACCTTATAAGCGGGATGACCTTATAACCGATTCATACGCATTTGTCAATAAATAAGCATTATATAAATGCAGTATAATTCTTTGTAAAATTTAATACGTATAAAAATATCAGTTTATTGGGTTATAATTTTTTAATTTAGTTTAACCAATTAAAATTAATGGAATCAGAAAGAAATTATTTTTTAAAAATTTTAATTCGGAATAAAGTTGTATACAAATAGTACTAGTATGCTCAAGCAAAGTACTGATGTACAACTGACCTTACTTAAAATAATCCATAATACAGGACTGTCGCGATTTTGGTTTCATCTTTTGTACAAAGTTTTCTAAGTTTTGTAGTTTCTGAAAATTTACTGCTCCAAGTGCTTCTGCTTGTGTCACCGCTTCACTTTCAGTATCACTGTCGTTATCCTCACTTTCTAATGCATTGGAATCTAAAACTTGCGAAACAATTTCGGAAATCGAAGCTTGAGAAGTGGTAGCAATTTCATCATCAATTCTCACAATATCCACTTTCCCCTTCTATAGCACAGCCGTGATTTCTGAGATCTTGTATTAACACAGGTAAAGGAATATCGTCTTCATTATCTTTTTTCCTAGAATTTGAGGGGATGAAGTGCTTTGTGAAAAAGCTCTCCCTCCGTCAGTAGGAGAAATGACGCCGATAAGATCGTACCACGGAAAAATTCTTGGAATTGAATCAGTGTGGCACTGAAATCACAGACAAAAGTGGCCTTATATGCGATTACGGTATTTAAGACCTGACCATGTATCCGATAATCTATATCAGAGAATTCCTATTCAATGAGCCGGGACTTTAGAAAAGTGACCTTATATGCGGGTGACCTTATATCGAGGTCCGACTGTATTTGTAATGAGTCATTACTTTTGATATGTAGAGGGCATAAGAAAAGTTTTGATTTGATTTGATGTTTCTTTCCATTATTTCTGAACTATTCACATTATTATGAAGTCATTTAGTATCCTTTAATACTACTATCAAGATACTTGTAGAATATTACCATGTCCGGTAATTGGACCATTGACCTTCACTAAATCATTCACAGAGCTGTAGAGAAATCACTGTCCGGAAAATATCCCATGGTTGTCCGAGAATTGTCCCATTGCCAGAGTAAGTACCGGCGCACATATTTTTTTCCCTCCTTTTTTTGTTTTTGGCATCACAGTAGCCTACATATGTTCCAGGTACATTCTGTTTTTATTATGCAATATGCACAAATAAAAAATATATCTCAAACTTTCATAACCTTTGAGTTATTACAAAAGTTTCTTTTTTTTGTCCGGTATTTATCACGGACCACCATGCCGGATATTACTGAAAAATATGATCAGCAAAACAAAATCTATTTGAAATACTAACTGATGAATAAGCAAATTGATAAAGATTTATCTAAAAGTTCGGAAAGATTTTTCTTTCTCCTATTGCCAAAAAAAAAAAATAATAAATTATAAAAAACCTACGAACATATAGATCTTCATTAATGTTCAACAATGGATGAGATCAAGTGTTTACTAAGTGACATCCTAGAACAGCTGTTTCACGCTCTTTGGCAATCATCAGGTAGGAGCAATCACCAGTAAACAGCGAGGTCTCAGCACTGGTGACTGCTCCTACCTGATGATAGCCAAAGAGAGTAAAACAGCTGTTCTAGGATGTCACTTAGTAAACACTTGATCTCACCCATTGTTGTTAGTTTTTTTAATAATTCAATGCGCAGTTTGAAATTTCAATGCATTAAAAAAATTCAATGAGCCCGGCGGACTGCTGGTATCTGAATTTTCTCACTAACATTTTATAGCGAGTTTTTTATTGTTGTTTTTTGCTTTTGAGGCACCACTGTGATTCCGATATTTATTCATTATTTATGTAATCACTGCGTTTACACTTATGCGAAGAACTAAATAATTTTGAGATACATTCCTAACTAAAAAGATGAAGGTAAGTACATAGAGTAAATAAGCTTTAATTTAATATTATTTCTTATAATTTAACGACGGAAACACGATTGAATTCCATTACTATGTCTTCCGCATTTTTTAAAACTATTTTCAATTTCTTACTCTCATTTCATAAATGATATTTTGAAATGATAGGATATTTATAATCAGTAGTTTCCACGTGCAGCTATCAAAAAATATTTCAACATTTGATTTATTTTTAAAATTTAAAAGGGGGAAAAAAATAAAAATTAATTAATAATAACAATTGAAGTGATTTAAACAAATATTATAAATGATGCAAATCGCTCGATCTTAGTGATAACGATTGTTTGATTAAGAGAATAGATAAATAAAAAAAAAAATACTGATTTCCCATTATCTTATCTTGTATTTCATAAGGAATTTAGAATACTGCCAATACTTAAAAATGTACTGGTTATTTCTGTCATAGTAGATTGAAGTTTGAAGAGATATAAAACGTTTCAAAACTGATCATGTAATAATAATTGATAATTATAAAAAAAGAGTGTTGAAAGAAACCTACAAAGCATATAGACGTAAAGAATTAATCCCAGACAAAGTTCACGAAAACTTGTTACATAAATGAATATTTTATATTAAGGGACGTGGATATATGTTCCTCTAAGCCTTGAAATCGTAAGGCTTCAAAATTCAATTGCATGGCGACAATTCAGATAAATAAATTGAATAAATTAAATTAATAAATAACTTAACCGCTAAATGAATTGGAATACTTGCTTTTTTTTGCTATAAATATTTTTCAGAAACCGTATAAACAAATAAAAAATACTGCACACGTTCAAAAAA
>JAFIDM010025977.1:31537-71144 GCA_023159025.1 Thereuonema tuberculata
TTAATCCTCAATGACAAAATCAGACGCATGGAAATCTGGATAAAGATCCATAAACAGATGTTTCAGTTAAAGAGTGAATGACCGTCGAGACAATATATGGACAATAATTACCTCGAATATGTATATCTATCATAATAAATAATGCATTAAAATTAGTTTGATTTTTTAGTTTTCCTGAGATAGGCGTACAAAGTAGGCATTTTGTAATGTCATCGAAAACAAAGTGAATTTTTAATCCTTCAAAGATTTTGAGAATAAAGCTGGATACTTATGAAATTTTAAACAGAAACTTTATAGGAACTTTCTGATACTTAAAATACATATTAAGCAATTCCATTAGTTTTTTTTAAATATAAATAAGTTATATTTTTATCTTTGTACATGTGCTTTTATGATCGGTTTTTAGTTAATTTTAAACTGCACGTAAAACCTGTTTATAACTTATTAGTTGTTAAAAATAATATTAATCCAATTGTACTCTTATGTACTTAGGAACTTTCTAGTTATATAGAGAAGTTAGAAGTCTACATTCATATTTAAAGTGATTCTTCGTGTCAAAAATTATTATAATTGAAAGGTGATAAATTCCTTTTTACACATCTTTTTTCTTTTATTAATTTTTTAGCATTTCTAATTGATTGTTTTTTATCTGGAGGGCTAATGTTCTGCCGAATTAAATTTTACTGAAGCTGAAATTCTTTAAATAACTTAAATTCAGTTCTTTGAGGATTGTTTCAATTGATTTTAAAGTTTTAAAATGCATTTTTTTCTTCTTTATTTCAGAAAATGAACTCGAAGAGGAAGAAGGATCAGATCTTCCCATGCATAATGCAGGTAAATGGTTTAAATAAGCTCGTTCATAGATTTTTTTATCAGTATAGTGATAATTAAAGAAATTGTGAACGTGCATAAAGACGTCAAGTTTCTACACTTAAGGATTCCATAATATCACAGCCGGTTCAACTTCGAACTCGTCGACAGCCTAGGAAGCCCAAAATTTTGAGGACGGTTATTTTGCGAAAACTAATAAAATTATTTTATGTTGCATCAGAGCAATAAGTAAAAAAAAAAAAAAAAAAAAAAAAATTGTAGTTCTCAGTTTTCTTCAATTTTAGTTTCCTTTGACAGGCGTTGTTGAAACTGTACATCTCGGAGATTCTACTGCTGTGTACAAAGAACTATAATGAATTCCTGGAATGAAGCCGAATAGACTTTATATTGAGTTTGTGCGAAGTATGTCGGTTTCTTGACGAATACATTATTTATATTATGTATGCATTATATATAAAATTAAAATGATGCAATTGAAATGAAATTTATACGCTTGATACTGTAGTAGGCCTATTTGATATCACAAACTTTATTTCCTTTTCTTTAGGTTATTTCGAAGGTGACATAGTAGGATATAACCCTCTGGTAAATATATCATAGTTTCCATTATTCCAAGACATTTCATAGGCTACCGATATTTTGTCCAAATAAAAATTCATAATTTTATTAGAAAAAAATACTGAATTACACATTTAACTAATTTAATTAACAAAGACCAAATTTAAGCAACACAAACCCCTGAATACAAAACAATCGTGATAGGAAGCAATAGAATCAACTATTAAGACTAGTTGTTTTAATAACAATCTAGGATGAATTTTGAATTGGACGCTGACTCCATTAATTACCTCAGCTTTTAGAATTCAACAAAGTAAAATGATTCGACAAAAATGAACGAAATGGACCAAATATCGAACGAACGAAATATATTTAAATATCTTTGGGCGAATGACGCTGATAAAATTATCTTGGAATTCTCAAATTTTAAATTCTTGATCAAATTTTTCAATTATTTCTTCAATGATTGATGTTTAATTTTCTCTGTTTATATATTTAATTTTTCTATTAGAACCGTAATGCAGTCATCGATGAGAAGAAGCTTTGGCCCCGCGGCGTAGTTCCCTACGTCATTGACGAATCACAGAGTAACCTCCCACTTAGAATATTACATTTACTAATAAAACAATTAAACATCATTAAAATAATTAATAAATACATTTATTTTTTCATTAGTGAAATTCAAAAGAATTTAGATTAATAAATTATTGTAGCCTATTCGCTTCAAATTCAATTTTCAAAAATATAAATGATTTGCGCTTTCATTTCGTTAAATACCGTCCTCGTATCGCACTTGAAGTCTTGTATAATAATTATGTGCTAACTTTTTGAAGGTAAATACAAAAAATTGATTCATCAAGCGATGGACATTTACCATCAGTACACATGCATTCGTTTTCAACCACGAACAGATGAAAAAGATTATATTCGTATTCATAAAGGAGACGGGTGAGTCATTTTGATTTTATTACGTTATAGCTATTACATATTATCCAATATAAAAATATATATTTATAGAAATTTCATTCATAGAGAAGCTCCGAAATTTAAAAAAAAAAAAAATCTAACAAAATGATATGGTGTACATGGGAATAAAAATGCACACAAATAAAAATCACTGAGCTGCTTCTGGAATTTTCGATACCGGGAATTCAAGACACTGTTTCCGGTTTATTAGCTATCATCAGTTGAATTTACTCAGTATCTGAAGCTCAATGAAAGCAACAAAATATGAACAAAAGACATGTAAAGAAAACAATGGCCCTTCATATCAAAAGTATTGATAAGAAAATTAAGAATAAAAAAAGGCAAAATGTTAAACACCCGCTAGTAACTACTAGCTTAGAAGGGATTTAACTGTAAATAAGACATGACCAAAATGGAATAATTTAATGTGCGTGAAAGGATTAATAAGGTATAAAAGGAATAAAAACGCACAGAAATAAAAAATCACTGAATTGCACGTTAAATTATTCCAAAATGATAATATCACGGTAAATTGTCTCATGTAGTTTTAATTAGACATTTATTCAATAACAAAGACTGAATATGAAAATGTTAACTCTATAAATAATATTAAACAACTTTATAAATCATTGTAATTGTGAACATTTTATAAATGAGGGGTTCAATTCCAATGAATAACAACCCTTCTTGAGAAATACCCATTTCTTTACTAACTTAAAAGATGACTTATAAGAACATACGACCATTATCACTACTGTTATATCTTCTTTCAACCAAAGTGTAGACCAACGAGGAGACCCTATCAGCTTCTGTTGTATCAATGCGCTAGGATTTGGTTTCGCATTGATACAACAACACTGAGATTTCCGTTTGTTTGTTTAAAACAGTTATATATGTTTTGTTTTTTTTTTTTTTTTTTTTTTTGAAGGAAAGAGGAAAAATTTCAAGAGAAAAATATACATTTACCTTTACAATATTACACTTCCTGTACGTTAATAGGAAAGTAGCTAAAAACAATGAAAGCAATTAATGTCCTACAGATATTTTCCAATAGAAAAGCAAGTTTCATCAAATATAGTCAGTGTGTCCCCGCATCCCAGTACCTTTCAGTCACTGAATGGTTCTTCTTGAAACGTAGTATGCATATTCGAGGATTAGAAAGTACCTAACTTCAATATTTGAATCGTGTCCAAGTGGGTCCTTTCAGAGAAATTAGCACGAGAAGAAGACAAAAAGTCCTCACAGAAAATCATTTTAATCTAAACAATGGATTTCAATTAAGATCTCACTATCTTAAACAATGAATAATATTCCTTAATCCATTCGATGCGATTAAAATTAATCCGATTTAAGCAATAATAAGTAAATAATAAGAAATTAATATATATATATATATATATATATATATATATATATATATATATATATACATAAAATGAAAATTTGTTGTGTATGTATTCAGTAGATATTAGACTTGGAATTTAAATATAGGTTTTTCGTTTTTCTCGTTTTCATGATTTAGAGGGGAAAAAAATGTAAAGAATTGTTAAAGAAATTACATTTTACGGAAAGTAGACTTTAACATCTTGTTCTATTTAGTTTTTGATAGATTATGAAGTTTTGAATTACAACGACTGTTTATTTGTAGATGTCATTCCCACGTTGGAAGGGCTGGAGGTGCTCAGAAGGTTTCTCTTGGAAGTGGATGTCATCGTTTAGGAACAATCATCCACGAACTGTTTCATGTAGTGGGTTTCCATCATGAGCAAACCAGACCAGATAGAGACGACTGGATCAACATCCTCTGGAACAACATTAAAAAAGGTAATACTACAGCTAGGAAAAAAGTAATGCGGTATATTTCTATTAAGTAGCGATAACCAGAAAAGGCATCAAAAAATACAAACTTAATTATAAGATCTTCACTAAAATTATAAAATGCGTGTGTTTTTTTATTATTATTTTTAAATGTCTCTTTTCTTACTATTTTAAACATATATTAGAAGTACTCGTGTATTAGAAAACGTATATTAGATCATCAAAATTTAACGTATGAAAGTTTTAGTTAACATGGACAGTGTTAAAAATTCTTACATAATAAAACTTAAAACGTATTAATTCATCATTAAAAAGGTAATAAAAATTTAAAAATATGTAACAAGAACAGTTTCAACCCGCTGATAATAACCCAGTCATTCTAGCGGGTTGAAACTTTCCTTGTTAAGTATTTTTCAATTTTTGTCACCTTTTTAATGATGAATAAATGCGATTTAAATTTTATTGTGTGTGTGTATTATGAGTTCTTAAAACTCATGTCTATGTTAAATTACTTCGTAATAAAAATTAAAGATTACACACATACATTCGCCAAAAAATACATCTGAATTAATAAAAAGCGTTTAAAGCTCTTTAAAAGATGGAACCTATGGTTCACCCAGCCCTCTGTCAAAAGGGTACCGTTTTTTAAACGTGGGTTAAATTCGACCTGAACTAGTCTTATTGGTAGAGCATCGTTGGGAGCCTAAACTTCTCGCGCACCGTGGGATCTGTATGGCCTGTTGCGATACCGTTTAAAGTTTAACTTAATGATTCCCTGTGCAAAGCGTCAGGTAAGTTTGTCTACAGAAACAGACAAATAGAAATATGGACTGAGGAAAAAGAATATGGACAGGAGGTTTGCATCATGTTTAAAAAATGCAAACATCGTAGAAGTAGAACTTAGTTTAGTCAACATTTAAGTAAATATTAACCATTTGTTTGAAATTAGGTCACGAACATAATTTCAAGATAAGGAAAACCAACGAAGTAACAACTCTCAATGAAAAATATGATTACAAATCCATTGTACATTATGGCGAATACACCTTCTCTAAGGATAAGCATTCTCTTAAAGTAAGTACAACAATATAACTTTCATTAGAAATTTAAATTTATTTTAATATTTTAGCGAATTTCGATAACTTAACATTTAATAAACTTTCAATCTACGGCAAAAGCATTTTTGAAATGGCTACTTCATAAAGTAGCTATTTAAATTCTTATTTACTGTTAAGTATGATTCTTCTGAAATCTCAAAATGGATTAATTAGAAACGGTTGTAAATTCAGTTTATTTAGGTGATTCTCTATTTGAATATCAATCTAAAGGAGAGTGGGCAAACCATATGGGAATTTGCCCCACCCTATATAGGGATAAGATATATATCTATAGAAAGATCTCTTTACATAGAACATATTATTATGAATCGTCGCAATTATTAGTCCGTTCGGAGTTAAATACGTCTAGATATGACTTATCTCGTTGATATCTTACTTCCCGGATGTATTAATTAATTATCATTTAATAATTAATAAATACTATTACTGAAAAAACTATTATTTTCATGTATTACTTGTAAATAATTATTATTTACTTGAAATAAATGATAATATTAATTATTAATTACAAATAATTATTAACAGTATGATTGATTGATTATAGTGAATGCAAGGAAGCCAACCACCCATAGCCAAGTACCCCCCCCCCCCCTCGCCTATAGGTGGTTGGCTTCCCTGCACCCACATTCACCACAATCAAGCACTCAAACGTCATATTTAGATGTCTCAATTATTAGTCCGTTCGGAGTTATATACAAGTCGTAATGATAGAAAATGTTCTATTGATGGAGATCTTTTATTATGTATATATCTTATCGCTGTATAGGGAAGGGGCAGATCTGCCCAATTCTCCTTTTAAGCTGCTTCATTATTACTTATATGGGTATGTGCTTAGGGTAGAACAAGGAGACAAAGGAACAACTCTCCAAATGGAGGAAATCACAACCAGAAGATGCCCGAAATAATGACAGCGAAACCAGTTGTTATCTTAACTATCTAAACTATGTGCAAATTTTAATCTTTTTAAAATCCCAACTTGCCTCGTACGAATTTTTAAGTAAATTTCCGAATAACAGTAATAACAATTCTTCATAGTTACGTCTAACATTGTTGTTAAACAGTCGCTCCTTTCTGATAAAGACATTGAAGTGGATGGCTACCGAATTTTCTACAGCTGAGCTATTTATGAATTTAAGATTTAATTCGAACAGTAAGACATTTATTTGGTAATGATTTGACTGCTTGCTGATGTCTCACTCGACAAGTAATCATTGAATACGAGGAAGCGAAAATAGTTCTGTAATTTAATCTCCGAAGTATCACTTGAGACTAGACAAAGTCATTTTTCCCTCTTTCTTTCTATCTCCGATTGTTTTGAATTTTAGAATAATAAGATGTGAAAATAGCAAATCTTAGATGTCAACACGTACTCGGAACAACTTGAAAGTTGATTATTTCCAGCTGATGATTATTTTCTAAATAACCAGCAATATTCAATATAGAAGACTCTTGTTTAATTTCACTTCTTCTTATCCTTTTCTTTTTTCTTAAAAAATATCTCTTCTTCACTTGGTTTAATATTGATGGGGATTTAAATATTTCAGAGTTGAATGTACAAGGTAATCAGTTTCAAAAAGGTATAGAAGCATCATTGTAGTTTACGGACAACTGAAAATTGGGTAAGCAAGAACATATTCGTCATTACTTCGATTGCAATCAATTTCCCTGTATCAACTTGAAAAAAAATTGAATCATCATCTTTCAGTCCAAACAAGAACAGAACAAAGATGAAAATGTACTGACAACAGTGATTACTTTGCAAGAATCAGACATTTGGAGATATGTTTGCTTCTTGACATCTTCCAATTATATTCGACTCGCTCAACTATTGTCTGATGCCAACATCATGAAGATTAATGATTTAAGACGGAGTCAAAAAAAGTCCGATGCAACTCTACAACAGTTTGATTCTGTTAAAAAGGTGGACTTGAACTCAAGTCACAGAGCTGAAGAAGGTGAAAGAATTCAAGATGAAAAAAAAGCCATTGTAGTGATTTTATGAGACACTATCCCCTGAAAAAAAATTTTCTGTCGCCATGAATCTACTTACACCATTCAAAATCAGTTTTCCACAGTTGTGCATTTATTTTAACTTCCTGCAACGGTCCTACACCTATTACAAAGGTCGTTACTCTGTATATCCATCCATCCATAGTTTTCTGTCCGAAGACAGGTCCAGTTCTGTGGAGGTCTCACATGGATCTCCTAGAAACACCTGAGGAAAGATACTGGGGGTGGTTTCCTGTTGCCTGCCCCCAGGACGCCATTGAGGAATGACGTCAGACCGAAGAGAAAGTGAAGAAGAGGCTGGACAACACAGGAAAGGAAATTGAAACAGCCATGCCACTGCCGGGATTCGAATCCAGGTACAGGCGCACTGGTCGTCACGGCTGGCAGCCGCCGAGACCGCACGGCCACGCCAGCACGGCACTCTGTATATATTATTGTATCTTTTGTGCCCCTCTTTTCAGGTGAATCCTTTAACTAATTCATATAGTCTGTATTTTTCCAATGCTTATGAAGGCCAACATTCGATAGAAATTCATGAAATATTACTTGATCGTATTCAGTTATATTTTTTTAGGTTTGGGTTACGATCATACAATTTTATTATCCAATACCACAAAAGAAATTGTACTTCACAAAAATAGCATTTCCAGTTAAGGGACATAAGATATAAGATAGCTAAAATCCAATGAAATGATGTACCTCGATATAGAGCCTACTCTTTGGTTATTTCATTCCAAAAGACTGAACAAAATAATTAATGTTAACATATCAAAGTACACTGAGTTTAGATACCTAGTAGATGTTGTTAGTTACATCTATCCAGTAGCTTGTGCGCCTCCTTTGGCCTTCAAAACGGTTTCAATTCGTCTTGGCATAGATTCTACAAGATACCGGAAGCAATGTGCAGAAATTTTGTTCCGTGTAGATATGCGCAGTTGCTGGAAATCAGCGGTAGAGTCTTGAGTCGAACAACTATTTCCTCCCAAAGATCTTCTGTACTATTAAGATGCGAAGACTGGAGACCACTGAAGCAACGAAAATTATTTGTCAAATTCCTGAAATCATTCGGACCTTATGAGAACGTGCATTATTCGGCTACTAGAAGTGTCTATCCGAATGAGAAGACACTGTAGCCATGAAGGGATAAATGAACTTGGTCGGATACGACGATGTTCAGATAATTTTTTTTTTTTTTTTTGATATCAAGGGACCAATGTCCGCCAAGAAAACATTTCCCCACGCCATTAAATCCTCATCACTAGCATATATTGTCTATAAACCGCCAGATTCTGAGGTTTCCATCAGCATGAAGCAAAAGGAACCTTGATTCGCCAGATCAGTCCAGTTATCAATGGCCCAATATTGATGCTCCCATGTCCACAACATCGGTACCCGATGTGATTATCGGCTGCTATAGCTCATTGGAGATACGATGCATGGTGCGTTCCGAGATAATGTTCTGCATATCAAGTTGATGCGATTTGATTGGTTGTGGCTCGTCTGTTAGCTTCACGATTCTCGCCGTCCTCCTGAGCCTTATGATCCACAGGCGGTTTCTTCCACAGGATTACCGCTTGCTGGAAGTTGTTTGAAACCCTTGAAACTGTTGTGCATGAACATTCCAAGATGGCCGCCGTTACTCGATCCAGTCACCCTTAATATATTAAGTTATTTTCGAAGTCACTCTGGTCAATCGTTTCCCCTTTATGGCTTTTTTACATTTAACCGATGCTGGAAACCGGTTACACCTAACCGATACGTTGTTTTGATTATTTCGATTCCATGACACATTACATGTTGAAATTGACCATTTACCTAAGGAGTTAGTTCTTTGAATGAGGATGAATATTATTTTTATTCAACGAACTTGATCATTGCAGGCAATGGAAACACAAAATATAGTCTTCACAGAATATAGTGATGAGTTTCTCTAACAACTGAGTAAAACAGATTAATCTGTTTCAGCTTGGAATAACTCGATGGAACTGTAACTCTTCAATGTCTACAGTATATGATGGTGACTGTTTGGCTTGTTCAAAATGTAGCCTTTAATCTTGTTATGACAGAATATACACCGCTACAAAATCTGAACAATTCATCCTTTGACATTAGGATTACCATATTAAGGCCAATATCGTATGTATTTGTTTTATGAGTTAATTTGTCCAGTAGAATTACGAAATTTAAAAAAGAAGAAAAATGTGAAAAATAATAAAATTTGTGAATTTTTAAATCTTAACTTTCAGTTTAATTTAAATCTATTCAAATTATTTCGTTATTTTCATTTCAGCACAACTCGTGACAATTAATTTAAGTAAAACTCGCAAATTACTTAAAATGTTAAAAAAGTTCCGCTTAAAACTGTAATTCATTGGATATCTACAACAACGACACTGAAGATATCTTTACCTGTATTCTACAGATGGCGCTAACAAATGCCTTATTAAAGTATGAGGTGGCATTCTGCTTGAAGTAGAGCAGATTGAAGACCACTACTTCTATTTGCATTGAATATTGTAAACCATACATGTATCATAAAATGTTTCATTTCCACTTTATGACTTAATAGACGGTGGTTACAGTTTTCACATAGTTAAATACAGTTTTTTAGTAATAAATAATCTTTTGGGAATGATAATTCCCTTCTTTCTTTTTTCTTTTTTGACATTTTGATATCAAAATTACAATTTAGATTAATAGAATGTTTACAAACATTTCTCTTTTAGACTATGACTGCTAAAGTTCCAGGTGTGACGCTTGGACAAACTTGGAAGAAGAAGAGTTTGAGTGATAGTGATATAAGAAAAGTCAAGAAGCTCTATCAGTGCTAACAAAAAGATCTCTAGAATAAATAATTAACTTATCTAAAAATATATAATGAACAAGAAATAAAACATGAAGTTCTTGATTTTTTTTTTATCTATATTTTTTTATAAAAATATTAAATTTAAAGATCCTTCAGCTTACTAGCAATTGGTTAACATTATAAAATATTATGAAAAATAATAATAACTACAATAATAAATTTTATCTTAAGTCAAATAAAATGCAGCAATACTTTTATATTAAAATTTATAATTAAGTTGAGACATGACAATTTTTTTTTTGTTTTTCCAAAATATAATGAAAAAAATATATAAAAATAGATCAAAGACAAGAATATTTTAAACAAAACAAAATAAGAAACAAGGACAGCACAAGAATAAATAAATTGCCTTTCTGATTCAATTATCGGAAAGAATCGGGAACGGCCGTTTCGTCCAGCAAGGGACTCATCAGCCCGATTCGCCTTCCACGATAAAAGGTCCAGAAAGGCTAGATCTTAAGTGAAGGCCACCGTCACACTTGGCAGTGATTCCCGAAACAAAAAAGTCAACAATAACAAATGTTGAGCTGATTTGTACAACCAAACACCTTTTCCTAATAAATGATAGGAATTGAAGGCTTAAATACAAGGAAATTAAAATTCCTAAAAGGTGAATAAATTAAACGTGCTGGATAAATTCTGGATAAATTTGTTTTAAAGAATATTTTAGTTGATGAAAAGAAGCAAATAAAGTGATACTGAATTTGGCAATAAATAAACGTATTTATAAGGGCTTCTCAGTGTGATAAATTTATTTTGGGGTGAATTCAAGATGGAAAAAAAAAGTCGATATAAAACATATTTGGATAAGATACAAAATAACGACAGAAACAATGTTAATAACAGCAAGTTGTTATTTTGTATTTTGTTTCAGAAAATGTCTGAGAAGGTTTAGCATTGGAAAGAAGCCAGCAATATTTACATTGTTGGTTAAAATTAATAATCGAAGCACGGAACAATACAACAAATAAACAAAAACTGCGAAAGTCAAAAACAATTCAATCTCATCAATACAGAGAACGTGATTCGATCCTCGGGTAGCAAACTTCTGCCAGGTAATCCTGAACTCTGAATACTTTGTAAATATTCAAGACAGTTTCAAGAAAGTCAATCATGCAGCTTAAATTTGATTGACAAAATACTATATCGCTTTCTGTATTATTTGCAGTTTTAACCTTATATTCGGTGAAAGCAATTAATATGCAGTCTAGGATATTATCAACTTCAATACAAGAAATACAAAATTGTATTTTAATAAATGTTTATAAATCAATTTAGGTGTTTCCGTTAATTGAGAAATTTAGAATTGATAACATCATATGTATATTTGTATTAAGTTTATACTGTTATCCGAAGTACAGACGTATGTTTCTGTACAATACTGTGATATGTAACAGTCAAGGTTGTGTAAGTTATTTTTAAAAAGTAACTGAATTATAGTTACTTCTGCATAAAGTAACTGAGTTAGTCACTTAAACAACAACAAAAAAACAAAACAAAACAAAAGAACAATACTGATGTAAATTGTCATACCACGTTAAATCAATTGATTGATTGTAATACTAAATTAATGTATAGATTTATTTTATTTTATTTTTCAGGAATTTTATTTAGAATTTTTCTTTTTAATTTAAATATACTGTAGAGCAGTCTTCTCAATTTTTTTTGTCACGGCGCACAGTTAGACGGTGCACTAATTTGAAAAACAAGTTAGTTAGTTTTGTGGTCGGCCATTAATTACGCAAGGTCAAAAGGGGGAAGGGGGTCCGTCAAAATCTCAACAAATCTCACCAAGGGGGAGGGTTGGGTCAACCCACAATCCTATTTCAATACTTAAAACTGTAAATTTTATAAGAATTTTTTGTTTTTAAAAACTTGGGAAAAGCCATAAGAAACGTCTTAACAATAGCGTCATTAGTTTAGAAACCGAGACAAAAATTTGTAATTTCTAATAATCCTACAGCGTCGTAGCATTAGTCACTTTTAAATATCTTCAATATTAACATGTATATATACTTATTATGCGAAATTTTCAAAAGTGATTTTAACAGTGCCCGAGTCTACTCAAAACCCTGCTTTTAGCTTTTTATAATAAAATTTGAAAACGGGAAAAAACTCGAGAATGCACAAATTGTGCATTCTCGAGTTTTTTTCCAGTTTTCATATTACATTTAATGCACGTTTAACCCCATTAAATAATAAAATTTAGACTAGGAAAATGATAATATAGAAAAAAAGTGATCATCACCTCCCTAATTTCTGATTTACGAGACGTTTAAAAAAAAAACAAAAAAACAACAGATACTAAACAGAATGACTACGATATAACGAAAAATATCAGCATTTAAATATTTCAAGAGTTTTTTTCTGATGAAATCTAAGCCAATGTTTGTTAGAAATAGGACGAAAAATAAGTTTCCTCAAATTACAGAGAACCAGCATGATCAATAATTTAATAACAAAAAAAAAAAAAAATCAGTAATTTCCGTAAGCATTGTTTTCTAGGAATTGAGATTTTTTTTTTTAATAATTGGCAATGCAAAGAGAGCAAGGACAAATGATTGGACAGTAAGATTTTTCTTTTGCTTATGGTGCTTCATGAGTTTCAGTTTCAAAAAATAGTATTGCTTTTGTAAAAGGAAGTTTTTGTTGGTTTTAGTTTCATGTTCATTCGGTGACGATATCCGTTAACTGCCGGTACAAAGGTTAATTAATACAGTAAAATTAAACTTAAAAGAATTCTTATTCCGGGATAGATGTATTTTTGAATAAATAGTCCTCTTTAATTAACGTAATAAAAGTCCATATTGAATATGTATTTTCACACCTAAAAAAGGAAAAATTAAAAACACTTTATATTACCATAAATTTCCAAAAATTAACAAGAATAAAATAATATTCAAATTCAATATGCAATTAATTATTATTAATGATACAATACACATCTTTTTATCTTCGCAATATTTCGCAGTTTATTGTCTATTAACATATATTAAGCCTGATGAAGCGGTTAAAAGACAATAAACTGCGAAATATTGCGAAGATAAAAAGAAGATGTGTATTGTATCATTAATAAGAATAAAATAAGTTTTATTTATCATCCAAATATTTTTATATATATATGTCAACGTTTGTAATTTGTTTGTATGCTCTCTATACAATTTTACACCCTTTGATTAATATGAACAAATTTTGCATAGTTAATCTTTACTACCCTGCGGAAAATAAAGGCTATCTTGGAACCTTGATAGAACCTTGATAGACCACAGCCCTCATCCTGAAAATACCCTCCTTATTCACCTGGTGATGACAATGAAAATTACACAAATATTGTTGTGCAACAACTGGAACGAAAATACCGTTGCGCATAATAGCACCACATACCAACCTGATGGCGACAACTGAAACTAAACTATTGTTGTGCATAACAGCGCCATGTAGTAACCTGGTGGCAAAAAAAACAAGAACTAAAATGTTTTTGTGCATAAATCTTTTACCATCCTCTCCTTAGTAAACCCGAAATTTGACATGTGTGTTCTCTTTCAAAAGGGAAACCATACGTATTACACGAATTTTCGATATTCGGATCCTAATACGTGTAAACGAGGAAAGGCAACTTTTTTTTGAAGGGTTTGCAAATCTCCAAAACCGCTTAAGGGTGGAAAAACGAAAGTTGTCATGGGTGTTCTTTTTGTATTTAAAAAAAAAAAAATATGCACGTCTTGGTCTTTTTATTATAAGGAATACAATTACTTTGGTTTTTGATCCTCCTCCTATCTTTCTTTCAGAATTAATTGATTTCATCCTAGTTCCATATTTAGAACTTAGGGACTCTACTGACTGATCAGAAAAAGTAAATTAAAAAAAAAAAAGACAGAAAAGAAATGGAGTGCAGAGATGAAATAACATTAGTCTCAAATTTGCAGTGGAAGAGCACTTGCTTTTTTAGTTTTGTTTGAAAATGAATTGCAACAGATGGACTGAAAATATTACCGTGATTATAATGCTACAACGTCTCAATTCTAAATTAAATAAAAGATTTAAAAAAATTAAAATATGTAGTAGTACATTTTATTCAATAGGTCTATATAAAGTTCCATTGACCATAGTTTGATCATACTTTGGTTTACTTTATATTGGGTTTATTTTACAATATTTTATATATAGTATATTATATAATAATAGGATAATTGCTGTCCGAGAAGTTTACTAGCTTTCCGCTAAATTTAAGGAGATTTTAAAATACCAATATAATGACAAGTCACCAGCGATGCGTATCTGAGCATATACATATAAGTAAAACCCCGTTATTACGCTCCCGCTTATAGCACTATCCCGTTCTTTACGCTCCTTTCATACGGTCCCTGGAATCTTCTATATAACTCTGTATACTTTTACCCTCTTATAACGCTTCAAATCCCGCTTGTAGCGCTTTTTTTAATATCGAAATTTTGTATCGAAAAGAAATGTAACACTGTAAAGATTCTTGTCTTTCCCCGGTAGGAGGGAATCTTTGAACTTCTTGAAGTGCGGGTCTGTGATACAGTAAGTTAGTGCAAAATGTCGAAGCGGAAATCTCTTTCTATAAGTGAAAAATTGCAAATTTTCCGTAAATACGACGAGAATTCTACACTAAGTCAGAAGGATTTCGCAGAATCCCCTCATCAACTCTTAAAACAATACTAAAAAATCATTCAAGAAAAGGCGCGTGAAATAGCGGGCAGTGCACTAAATCTGCTCCGAAAATATATTAGTATTGCTCCTAGTGGTGCATCAATTGATGTTAATAGTTACTTGAACCGCATTGAAAATGTCATAATTCATAACAGTAGCACACATACACGGCAAACCACAATCAAAGATTTTTTTTTTAATAGGAAATAAGCTCACATTTGCACTATATCTATTGCATAATCAAGTATGTTTCCTGTAAAATGGTGTCTAAATGTTTCCCCATCTCATAAATCATTTCCCGTCTATAGCGCTTTCCCGCTTATTACGCTTGTAGGTCATGGTCCCTTGACGAGCGTAATAACGGGGTTTTACTGTAGTTTATTTATTAGCTAACTAATTAAGCAAAAATAATAATTGGGATTGTGACGAAAAACAAATGTTCTATCTTAGGTTTTAACCAAAAATTTCCCCCAATAGTTAACTTCACTAGATAACTAGGCAATTCAAGTATTTTTAGATAGTTTTTTATAATCCAATTACGTTGTTTTGAACAATTTGTGCACTGGGATAAATAATGCAATATGTATGGACTTTCAATATGATCTCGGATTTATAAGGGGCATTCATAAAAGACATTTTTCAACAACTACTACAAAAATACGTACATATCAAATACACCAAATGGAAATTTGGTTTCAACTAGTATAGCAGAGAAACTGACAATTTTGTGAAATGCTGCCAAGTTGGATTGTGGAAAATAAATAATTTATTGAGAAGGACAATTTAAAAAAACAAACAGTCAGCACTTACGTCCACTTACATTTTATTCGAAAAATATAACTGGTATATCATATATGCTCAGGAGAACACTTGAATGTACTATTCTGCCAACATATTTGAACAAAAGGTAGAGGATATTTTATGATTTAATGATTGCATGAAATTTAACGATATTATTGTATTCGAATACACGTTTGTACTTGTACATACGTACATACAAGTGTTGGTTTTTTTTTTTTTTTTAGTAATATTAGTGAAGTTATTTTTATTTCATAAAAATATTTTGAAAGTGTAATATGCAATTTCTAGCATCAAGAAATGTTTTCAACTTCAATTAATTTTAAAAACTGAAATGGAAAAAAAATAATCAAGTAGATTGCTTAGGCATATATTTGAATTGATAAATCAATAACTGACACCAATAATAGTTGATTGATTGAAGATATTGTAAAGATAATAATGGCAATGAACAAATTGAGGACTTCACTATCTACAAGAACGTACATGCAAAATGGAGCAACGGCAATAATAAGAAATAAATCAGATTTCTTATGTGGAAGATTGTATATCGACTCTTTTCTGTGGTAAGAACATATGAAATAGAAGATACAGGGGATGAAAGATTTATTAAGGGATGACGACAGACTTTGAAGAAAAGACGGAAACATGAATTAATAAACAACAATGGATGAGACCAAATTATTCATCCGGGAACAGCTGTTTCACGCTCATTGTTGTTTTTTAATATTTCAAATGCGTACTTTGAAGTCTTATGCATAAAAAAAAAAATTCATTGAGGCCCGCTCTCGCTGGCAGATGGATTTTCTCACTGGTTTTTTTCATTGGAGAGTTTTTCGTTGTGTATTTTTTCTTTTGAGGTACCACTGCGCTTCCGATGTATTATTTAACATGAATTAATGTTTGAACAATTGAATCAGAATCAATCTAATTTTGTTAAACACTTTATTGATACAGGCCATCGTCTTGATTTTCACAAAATTGATATTGTTTGTTTAACTTTTAGAGAATGTTTTTATATTTGAAGTAACCCCTCTATCAACATAGGATTGTCCAATCACATGATCAAGTATTATATTAACCCAACTTTTTGAATTGTAACGGGCAGATTGATAAAGAGCCGCATGGTCGATTCGAAACGTCTCTATTTTGTATTTTTGTATAACGATCTACTTTCGTTAAAGTAGTGATATTGAAACTTTGTGTTTTTTAAGTATTTACTAATAGAAGAAGGTTGTGACAATCGCTTCACAATTGACAATTTTGTAAAACAGTACTTTCTAAGATAATTTAAAAAATAAAATCAGAATAACAATTGCGTGGGACCTACAGTATAAGCTGTTTTTATTAATCATTTACTAAAATGTCTTTCAAAATTTCCTTGATTAAGGTTAGGAAAGAAAAATTTTCGCAAAACACAATTAAAAAAAAAAAAAAAAAAATAGAACAACACAGTAAATTTTGTGAAAATTTATCCTACTATAAATTTACTGAAATTTCTTTCATGCATTTCAAAAATAAAATAAACAAAATAACTTACTGCAAAATTAATGGACCCAATGTTAAAGTTAAAGACCCCATTTAACCTGTCATGACAGACCACCGGGAAGAAGGAAGTAGACGTCTCCAATGCTTCTTGGTCACCGGGAAAAAATTTTGAAGTCGTGATTCCAAATCTGAAATAAGCCGGGCCTCATTTGCAAAGCGATTGGATAAATCACAGGCCGCGGTTTGAAACAAATCTGTAAAAATCCCAATCTTCGCTAAAGATGGAAGTCAGCACTTAACCTCCATAGGCAGACTTATACATAGGGTGACCAGAGTCTTCCGATGTCAATCCGGGACAAGACAGCTTTGATGACTAAGAAAAACAAATACGGTATTTGACGGCACCAGCACAAACGACAACGCAAATAAATTCATCAATTGGCGTCGTTCGCAATGAAAGAGTAAAGGAAGGTCCACTTTTACAATAGTCGAATACTCATTAGGGTGTTTATGCGATGATTGTAAAGGTGGCCTTAATAAGTAAACATATTGAAAAGTGAAACAACTAGGGTATTTTTTTTTTTTTATTAAAATACACGAAATAGTTTACTTTCAATAATTATAATTATTAATTAGTTCCATGCAGATGTGAATGGCATTCACTTGTGATTGAAAAGTTAACTCAAGTTGCTAATGGCTTTCACCTGTGTGAATACTATAAAAAGTCTTGATGAATGAAATGCACTCATTTCTGAATAATTTCAAACTTCTAGTAATTCTATGAATCATTCTTGAAACAATACACATGGCGAGGTTTCCATTCAAAGTTACTAGATACTTTAACACTAAGTTCGCTTTATCACTTAAACGCAAGCTTTACACAACAAGTTAACAGGTGAGAATTAGACTGGATTAGGCTAATTCTATAATTAATCAATTTACTAAACACTTCCGAATTATCCTAACCTTGAATAATTCTACTATTAGATTCACTGTTCACGCACTATAAATATATCCAGTAAATTTCTTTCTAATATAATAATGAATACGACAACATGCTCGTCATAACTTTTTCCAGTTGTTCCTTGACTAACAACGTTCACTAATTCGTTTCACCTTGTAGTCTTCCCTTCCAAAATAAGGAATAAGTAATTATCGTAACTTACAGTTTGAGGCAGTCTATTTTCCAATTCCTTTCTTGATTTATCCAGTAACTTGAGTTCCATTTACTTTCGCTTAGTTCCGGATTCTTTCCTTGCTTCAATAACTGCATTTCAGTAGATTAATCGAACAGCAACTTGTCTCATTCAAATGAACCGCTTCTCTCTGACTTCGTCAAGCGGCAACGCTGGACTCACATGTTCTCCGCTGACGTCACAAGTATTAACTATTATGACATGGGCTTTTCCCATTATCACTTAAGGGACTGGGTAAATAAACGCTTAATGAGACTTCTCAAACGAATGAAGCAAAATGTTGTGATTATTTATCATAACTTTTAATTATTTTATCATGCAATTAATACTTAATTTTAATTTTCATTTGAAGCCAATAAAATAATAATTTAATATTCTAATTATATTTCGGGTCGAAATACTTACTTGATATTTATATCTACACATATTATTAAATAAATATCGGATTATTGAACTTGTTTCTATTCTGATCCCGCAAAAATATCTCAATCTTTATATGGACAGATAAGAGCAAAATTCACATTGACTATTTACAGAATCCGGGACATTTTCCGGGACATATACTAGACTACATCGGAGACGTCTTATAAGATACACCCTACTTCTTATGAGCTACTAGGCACAAAAGCAGTGTATGAATTACAAGTGTTTTAAGCATGTCAGTTTTCATCAAGGTGTTATCAGAGTTCAATCGCAAACACTCAATGTAAAGTAGTTCTATTAATGTCCCAACTAAAACAATTCTAAAGCCTTTTTTAAATATGTTCGGTTCAAAGGTTTTCAATAATATACTTTTTCCATGAAGTAGCCAACAATGAGCAACAAATGAAGATTGTTAAGTCCATCTCTGGTGGTTCTAAAATTAGAACAAGGGAACTACTAAATTACATTTAAAAATCTTCAAGCATTCATATGTATCGGCAATAACTGAAAAATAAATGCTCCTAGAGTATATATGAAGCAGCTGAAATTCAAATTACAGAAAAAAACCAGCTTATCCTTATATATTATTTCTCAAAGGTGTTTTTGTGTCTGGAGGCCATATCTCCCTTAATACTGCATCAAAATCAATGATTGAGACATCATTTTGAAGATTATTTTTCGTCATTAGCGGTGAACGTAAACAAAAGTGTTGAAAATTAATGTTTTCGTTTAAAAAACTATTTTAAAACCTTTTTATAAAAATGGAGAACGCGCCATCTATTGACAATGTGTTTAACTAACATGCACGACAAAAGAAAATATTTCTCAAAGGTAGTTTTCTGTTGCGAATTATTCGCACGGGTCAACTAAACAAATTGATATTTTACATAAATTTCTTAAGAGTACAAATAGTCAACAAATTGCAATTCTTCCGTATCTATTACAAGAACAACGACAATTTATAATAATCAAATCACATCAAATTGATCATAATCTACAAATTAATAATAATGACCGGAACTACATATTTTCATTTACTTATCTCTCATTATAAATTTCAATACACTCTTCTATTTCCAATCAATTTTAATTCTTAAAAAATTATTCTGAAACTGATAATCCTTCATAATTCGTAATTGCTTTCATGATATCATCTTACTGGACAAAGATAAAAATGCAATCTTTTGTCTTCCCGAGCTAAATGTGAAAGTACAGTATACTCTCGATATCTCAAAGTCAAAGGAACGCTAAAATAAAAAAAAAAAAAATCGAGATAGCGAGTTTTTGAGATAACAAGGTCATAACCAAAACATAAAAATTCACGTAAAAACACAAGATACGGAATAATATTCTAAAAATTACATTCTTGATAGATGACAATAAGTAAAAATATGTAATGATAGTTGGCAATAAGTCTAAATACAGCAATGATAATTTTACTTTTTAAAAGTAGTCGAAAATAATTAAATTAAATTGAAAAGAATTCGTAAAATACAATGAACTTAAATTGTTAGAATTTCTTAAAAAATACCCGTTTGCTTCGATACAACTGAACGGCGATTTTCCGGAAAAATTCATTTTTTACTTCAAAAAAATAGTCGACATAACAAGGTTTTGAGTGAAAACTCTTCGACATAAGAATTAAAATTAACATTAGATGAATATGTAATATCAAGGGGAAAAATAATTGTTCGATATAGCAAGGTTTTCGAGATATCGAGAGTTTACTGTCTTGACTTCTTTTCTTGTATTGTGCCGCCCAAGGAAATAAAGCCAAATTTGAATATTATAAATATGGATTTTACATTATAACATTGTTTCGCTTGCAACTGTATCAAGAAAATTGTATCAACATTGTAACGATGATTGACTGCAATTAAAAAAAAAAATTCTAAGCCAGTAAATATGCTTACATTTTCGGTTTAGGAGGCGGAAGGATATATGATATTTGAAAAATAAAAGAAAGTTAAAAACAATTATTGATATAAAAAGGAAAAACACATGGGTTGAGTTAAAGGGCGTTTTGATGAACAAATGTTCATTATGTGGCGATTTGGGGTAATTAATACTGGTGTTCCGTTATTGGTGTTGGGAAATGCATATCCTAATCGAAGGTAAGAATTATCCCATCATTAAAACATTAACATTAGCAATGAAATCATTGTAAAAAAACTAAATCTCTAAATTAGTGTTATGTATGATCATTATTTTAAAGAATTTTTCTAGTACGTTGAGTGATTTATTCATTTCTAATTTCAATCTGAATTCTTTATATGAACTACAAAATTTGACAAGAGAATAACTCATAAATCAATTTACAATTTACTGTTGTCAGCCGCCTCTGTTAGCTTCGTATACGTGAGCACCTATGATTGAGAACAATGAATTAGAACCGGGCAGAGCAACAAAGCAGCAGAACGGGTATTTCCCCTTGTGTATTGTGACACAACTGCCAAGAATACAGATACCAACGTACAAGGACACAGTTCACTGAATTGTAAATAAATAATGGAATGATATTTTATTTACAATACTGAAAATTTTTGTTTGAAACCTCGAAAGCTAAAGATCATGATGGAACAATTGCAGATGAACAGGATGAAGGACAGCGATGGAAAAGAGTTAGGAAGCTCTATCAATACTATTAAAAATATTTCAAATTTTTCATTGGATTAAACAAACTGAAACATAATAACCTCAAATTGGTTTAATTTGTTTTAATGAAATACAAAAAAGTAAAATAAAATTCGTTATTCAATGTATACTTAAAAATCAGCTGTTATTATCAATTAATATATTTTCCAAGAACTATTAAAATTAATAGTAATAAAATGTGATATTCTTGTATTTTTTTCTTTGTTTATAAATTAATATTCGCTCTATAGCATTTTCTAACAGATGACATTCAATAAATAAGTAAATTTGAATTTGACAATAGATCACTGACTTAAAATTTAGGTCAGTGAATGTGAGAAATGTAATTTTCTACTCGATAAAGGATAAAAAAGGAAAAAACATAAAAAGATCATTATCATTTAAAATAGTATTGAAATGCATAAAAATGAAATTTACTTAATGAATTTTAATAAGGGAGATCCGTAAATTTAAATTGGGATCTAAGAGAAAATGCTAGAAGTTTTCGTTTCTATTTTAATTTTTTTTTATTTTAAATTTAATGTATATAGAAAAAAGTAAGCCATTGAAATATTAAAAGACCCATGCTTTTAGTATTATATAAACATTTTATATTATCTAAATAATTAATAAAAGAATTAAGCCAGTCAAAGATATAACAGAAGTGACAAGATGAAAGGAAAAAGGGGAATTTCAACAAAAGTTCATGACGGGATCCAACGGAAACAAGTGAGAACGAGAAGTATTCAAAACACTGCAACGTTCAAAGCCGAGCAACAGAAGGACATCTGATGTGCAGGTAAGTGGTAAACGCTAAATAATATACGTTATTTATTAATAAATATTCCAATGTATTTTTAAATTGAGTATTCCGATTTTACAGTGGAAAAAATTCATTCACAATAGGCTTGACAAGTTATTTCTGAGCAACTAAAACAATTTTTCTACTGTCTCCAAATTTGCTGAAAAAGAAAAAAATTATTTCCTATTTAAACTGAAATATACAAAACTTGTTTGTTACTAAAAAACTCCACGCTTTACCAGCGATATTTCGCAGCGATCTTTCCCTGCTTCTTCAAGCTACGTTTTGAAAAAATTAAAACCGAGGCAGTTATAACAAAGAATAAGTCCTATACGATTACAAATGTACATTTTAAAGTCTTTAAACATGGTATAATCGAATCTTGTATAAAACTATTCAAAACAATTGTCTCAAAACTTTTAATATGAATATATAAAAAGTGAAGCTTAAAATTTACATATATTATTATAATATATGTAATATATTACATGTATTATATTTACATATATTATATATTATATTAATATATATTATATATTATAAAATTTACATATAATATTACATCTGCTCGGATTGGATTTACGTAAATCTTATTTATGAGCCAAATCGTTTTAGGATTCCACCATTGTGGGCAAACAATCTCAAACAAGAACAATTGAAAATATGTATTTTAAGATTTCCGCAAAATTGATTAGGATTGATTACCATTTGCCGTAGGAAATATTTTTTTCCTTGAAAACAATCCTAGCTATGTACATCAATAAAGTCATTTTCGACGTACCAAAAATTCTTCAGATTGCTTAAATTGAGGACGTCTATGGAAAAAGGGCTTAAGTGCACTTAAGCCTTTCTTTGTAAGAATGCATTTTCGACAAAGAAAAATCGAATAAATGTTGGGTTATCACCAAAAGAATTGCTGATAAGAATACTACTAATACTATTAATAGTAAATGCTAATTCTTTTGGTGATAACCCACATTTATTCGATTTTCTTTGTCGAAAATATATTCTTACAAAGAAAGGCTTAAATGCACTTAAGCCCTTTTTCCATAGAGGTCCTCAATTGTTATTTGATCAGAAAATTGTCATATTAATCGTAATTGAATTGATTTTATTTTATGTTTGTTTTTGTTTTTTTTCGCAATTTGATCTTTTTTTTTAATAATTTTAATAGTAATTAGTGGTCTATTGTAGAAAACTTTTTTGGAATTCATTTCAAATCTGGGATTGACACAAAAATTCTAAAACTTATCTATAAATCTAATTACATACATATTTAATCTGCCAACCGTTACGAATTATCGATAACATTTTTTTTTTAAGATTATGGATGGGGCTTGAGTAATATTGAAAGGGATCTGGAGTTAAAAAGATGAGAACTAGTGTTCTATTTGATGTGTATGAATAGAGAAATATGTTTATATTTTATTTATACTGACTCGAAAAATATATAATTAATCATCTTCATGAAATTGCGGCAAGAAAGTGAAGGGCGAGGGTCAAAATCAAGTCTAGTGACACGAGATGTTCGCAAGCCAAAATCGAGAACAAAAAGAAATTGAACAACGAGTCATTCTCTGGCATTTCTGACTCATTGAATCATTCACTTTTAAACGTTGTTGTTTCTAGCAACTGACAAGTGGAATTATTTTCTTTACTGTCAAATATACAAAGTTAATGGCTTCAATTCTAATCATAGCCAACTGTTAATTTTTTTTTTAGCCAAGTCAGTGAAAAGTAACCTAAGAAATGAAGGCTTAAAATTTTATTGAAATACTACCTAATAGTATTATATTAGAATTTACTGGAATTAAATACTAAGGTTTTGAGATAAAAATATTGAGTGGATTTTTTTTTTTTTTTTTATAACAACTATGATGCTGATACAGAAAAACCTCTAATAATGGTTTGGGTCATTTCTATAGTTCCATCGCTTCATAAAACTTGTCTTGGGATTAAAATATTAAAAGTATCTAAGACTATCATAAGTTCTTCTATAAGCACTAACTTGCTTCACTTCAATAAGTCTTCCCTGTATTGCTCCAATACCGTTGATATCAATTATATTAGGATAATGGCCTTTCACTTGTGTGAAATACTATTTTGGCTGTTCACTTGTGTGAAATATTTTAATTGGCTTTTCACAATGTGTAATTTAATATTATCTGGCTTTTCACAATGTGTGACATAACATTATGGCTTGAAATATTTAAGCTGCACACTGTTGAATTTTACGACTCACGTCACAGTTCTATATTACGTCATTCAACATTAACGTATCTCCTAACATTTATATCTTGAAGTACAGAAATTACTAACAGTTCTCCTTCACCATTATCTAATTCTTCTACAATCACAACTCGCACCAGTTCACTTCATTTAAGCACAAATAATAATTGAATCGTTTCACGCTACTTGCGGAAGATTCTATTACAACAAATCTCACTAATCTGTTCCCTCTACTACACTTTACAAGTTTCGACAAATTAAATAAAGCTTCGAATAATTCTTCAAATAAATAATTGAGAAATAATACTTTGTACAATAGCTTTAAATCAAACAGTTAATTGCAATTCTCTTCGCACTTCAAAAGTCTTGTGATTATGTCTTCCCGTGACTTTCTTCACTTCAGAACTCTGTTTGCAGAATGTAAAATGCAATGCTCAATAGACCCTCAATGGAATATTTTGAATAAGATTTCTACTTACAGTTTATTGAGTTCGTTGATATTAAAATTCTCAGTAGCTCGTAGTCTAACTGCGTAGGACATTTTAAATATCCCGCCAGAACTTTGCCTAACCTTCGCAACGCCATTTGTTGAAGTTGCTTCCCCATCTGTGACGTTACTGCTTTCCAATGGTGACGTAACACGCTTTAGCAAATTCTCTCCACATCATAATGATTCTCGATCGCTGCGCCTTCTGGCTGTCAATCAACATAACTACTGTTCTCTTAATGTCGTCATCTCATCTCAATCCCAAATCGAGGCAGTGTTGCCTTTCTTATTCATTTTCTTCGCTGACGTGATTATTACGTTTCGTTATTCAAATTTATTTCATATTAATTTAAATACATTTAAATTAATATTAAATACATTTAATATTATTTAATATTTACTTAAATACATTTTAAAGCTTTCAAAAATAATAATAATATTTATTTATTTCAAATAAATAAAATAAAATCTCTTACATTTATAGACTTGCTAATTCAAAAAGTAATTTTCCCACATATTTCAAATTTTTAAGTTGTTGAATACAGTTATTTATAGACTCAATGTTCTGTCAAATATTACTGGTGACCTCTCTTTCTCAGTCTTTAAAAAGAAAGTTCCTTGGATTAATTTTTTGAACTCTATTTTTTTTATAAGTATTTATAAGTATTCTTTACTCGGAAAGTAAAGTATTTATTCTGAAAAAGAGAATTAACCATTATCACTCGAAAATGTTAATGTAGTATTTCAAATTATAATATTAAATGAGTGAGTGTATTCAAAGTAAGCTAGGAACTAAGCTGAAGCACACTCATAAAACTTCCATATTAAGATTTTCGTTATATTGCTAGGTATGAATAAAGGAGAATGGAAAATCTATATGGGATTTGCCCCACCCTTTATAGTGATAAGATATATACCTACAGAAAGATCTCCTTACATAGAACATATGTTATTATTAAGACTCGTCGCAATTATAAGTCCGTTCGGAGTTATATACGTCTAGATACGACTTATCTCGTTGACATCTTACTTCTCGGATGTATTAATTAATTATCATTTAATACTTATTTTCAGTAACAGTAAATATTATTTTCATTTATTACATGTACATAGTTATTATTTACTTTAACTAAATGATAATATTAATTATTAATTATGTATAATACTTATTAACAGTGTGATTGATTGATTGTGGTGAATGTGGGTGTCAGGGAAGTCAACCAAGTACCTTCCCTGCCACCCACATTCAACACAATCAATCACTCAAACGTTATATTTAGACTCATATAACTCCGAGCGGACTAATAATTGAGAAAAGTCATAATGATAAAAAATCTTCTATTGATAGAGATCTTTCCTTACGTATATATCTTATCACTATACAGTGGTGGGGCAGATCTGCTCATTCTCCTTTGTTGTTTAAATAGATTAACATCAGGGTCGTTTTAACTTTAAACTTACATGTATTGAGCGAAGTCTTCCATGGTTGCGTTGATCATTAGTTTCATCTGAACTACTGAGTGGCCATTCTCACTATCCTCGCTGTTCAGTATCATTTCTATATAATACCCTTTTATAGGTCTGTTTATTTTTTTTTTTTACAGAACGTTTCTTAATTTAGTGTTTTTCAATATAACTTTTTTTAGTGTTCTTAGTAAGAAAAAGAAAAATATGAAGCCTTTCTGAATCAAAGTTTGAACTATACTGTTTATTATAATGACAAATACTAAGAATATACTGCAATATACAGGGACTTCATATAAAAAGACCACCTTTATGGTAAACACAGCTACACTGTCGTTTAGTGAAATTTGACTTCTGAAAGTGACTTAGGGACAGTGACTTTTGCGCCATTAAAATCAAATAACCAAATCAACCTAAAAGGATTTGTCGGATTACTGAATTTGCGTAATATACCAGAGATGCTCTAGTGAGCAAATGATTAAACGCCGAAAATTCTGAAAATTAAATTCTGCATATGTTTAAGTCCTTAGTATTTACAGACAGTTTCAGATTTCTACGAATATTTTCAGGTGGCTAACAGTACAATGATATGTTTCCTTCTATTAGCTCGCTTAACAATTAGTAGTGATTTCAATATTATTGGGATTTCATCTTGAAGATGGTGCCCTTAGCCTTAAAGCATCTGGATGGTCAGCTGTGCGTCGTTTTAGGGGATTTCATCAACTCAGTGAGGTTCCGTTCTAGGTACCTGGCTGGTCAATCTATTGTTGCATTATTATGAAGAATTTCCTGTGTGATGTGATCCGTGTTAGATCGAGTCTTTTGGTGCTGAAAGACTATCTTCGATGGTCGTCGTGAATGGTAAAATTATAGATTCATTATCAGACCAACGTACTGAAGAGCTGCCATTATGCCTTTAAACTATTACGTTGAGATTTTTCTTTTATAGTCAGCTGTTCCCAACACCATTACACAGACATTACGGAAATTTGACGTTTCAGCAATCGTCTGTTAGAATTGCGTTTCAGCAATCGTTTCCAGCAATCTTCTCCTAGCACGTACGCAGCAATCAGAAGCGGCCCATTCGCCTTGCAGCTCTAGTAGTTCTCTATGCCATATGAATCTTTGTTGCGGATGTTTTGACCTCTAATAGCCAAATTAACATATAAACGATGTTTATGTTGATCTTTACTATATTTCGTTTCTGTCGAAGTTTCAATCAGCTATAGAATCTAGAAACGCTACAGAATTTAAAATGCAATGTACAAGGACGTTAAGTTGGATTGTGATCACCTTTGTGATCTAATAAAACGGAAAAGTGATATAAATCCAGGATAACACATTAAGGATACCAACATTTTACCAATTTACAGATAAATGGTTAAAGGGACAATTTTGTTTGTATCTGTTTGTGTGTGTGACAAGAGCGCGCGCGCGCGTGTGAGAGAGAGAGTGAGACGTAGAATGTTATTAAAAAAAATAATATATTAAGATGTAGCATTATTTTTTTATTTTTTCAGCATCACAAATTCTGATAGTTCATAAAGGCAAAAGTCTGTTTTCTCTAAACATTTTCTCGACTTACCTCTCTTCATCCACTCAGCCGAAAATTACAGAGGAAAATTCTTCAGCAAAAAACGATTTTTACTTAGTAATTTATCAATTCTTCAAGCGTTCCACATTCAGTTCGCATAAAAAAGGGTGGGCGTGGGACTATCTGTATCACTGTGATTTTCTCTATAATCAGAAAACAATTTTTGGAAGATCCTCGACTATGTCAAAGAAATATGTGTATTATTCATTTCTTTGGCTATTAAATTCACTACATACAGCGCTTTACATTCGGTTTCAGTTTCAAAAGCCAAGCGTCATTAAAGCAGATGAAGAATCTCGTAGGGCTTCGTTTTAAGTAAAAAACTAAAATTAAAAATGAAAAGAGATAAACCTCTTTTTGAAAATATTCCCGGATCAAAAAGAAGCATCGAAAATTTATTTCAACAAAAGATAAAGTTTAGTTTATTTTGCTGTATTGCTTCTATAATCCATAAGCCGCCTAAAAAAAGTATTGGTTGCAGCAAAAAATCTCAAGATGATTAAAATAATCTTTTCAACGATCTTTTTTCTTGGGTCGTCATGCTTTAATCCCAGGTGTGAAAAGAAAAAAAATCGAATAGCTGAAATATCGGAATTATGAATTTAATGTAATTATAAATTTTTAATAAGCTGATTTTTTTAAAAAGCCTGATAAGAATATGTCTGCATTTGTTTGTTCAATTCCATAATTCAATCAATAATAAATGACCAATATCACACAATGCATATAAAAAACTATTTAATAAAATAACATGTTTCGAGAAGCCCGAAGTAAACTGCTCTCTTCCTCAGATACAAAAGACCAACATCTGGGGAAGAGATCCGTTTACTTCGGGCTTCTCGAAACATGTCATTTTATTAAATAGTCTTTTGTATGTATTGTGCGATACTGGTCATTTTATTATTGTTACTTCTCGCACGTTAATAATCTTCATCAATATTTCAATCTTTGGTAGACAATACATTAGACATTTTTTTTTTTTTTCAGAAATATGTTTTGGAGACATTAACTGAAAAATTTATTTATTTTTCATATTTAGATTGACTCTTCATAATGTGGCGAATCATAATCATTGTTGTATCTGTAGCTGCACTGAAAAACAGCTTTTTGATAGAAGGTAAGGAATGACACAATATAGAATAGCACAGCAAGTCACACAGCACTATTTTCAAAACTGCAGAATGGAAATGGAATTATCAGTTAATTGAAAAATAACCTAATTAGCGAAGAGGAATACTTTTGTTCATGTGGCCAGCGACCTTAAAGTTTATCTGTTTTGGTCTATATTCGAAATGAAATACTTAGTATTTTTTCAAATTTAAACTTCTTGAGAAAGATAAAAACTTTTGAGCAAACATAACTAATGTATGGTCAATCGAATTGAAAATGAACATTCTTTTTTTAATTTTTTAAAATATATCCTAATAAAATTCTATGATTTTTCTTTTGTTCAAAGGAGCTACAATAAAGTCAAAACGAGAAACTGATTCAGGTAACTAATTTGAAATGCTTGGATATAAAAGTAACGAGCTAAGTTTTTTAAAAACAACTTTCTAAGGAACTTTGAGAATATGAACGAAAATCAGTTGTTGCTTTTATCATTAAGTGATGTTTATTTATATCTTCATAAAATATTTTCTTTTATTTTCTATATAATATTAGAAACTGAAATGGAATCGACGTCAGAAGATATTCCACCAATGATTAATCCAGGTAAATAGTCTTATGAAATGTATAATTTCGGATTTAAGAATAAACAGATTCTTTTTTTTTTATTTTAGTTTCTCTTTTTATGAGTTTATATTTTTCAAACATTTGTACAAAACAATTATATTAGATAGAAACAATAAAGATAAAAAAATAATTAGAAAGTCAAATTAAATCAAAATTAACGTCCTGTGAAAAAAACGAACAATAAGGTTCCACTACAATAAGATCCCACTGAGCTATTTTTGAAATTGTCATACCGGGAATCAAAACAGACTGTTTCGACCTTCCTAGGTCTCATCAGTGTGATTCGCCCAGTACTTTTAACTCAGTGGTATGAAAAGAAACATATACAAAGGACAAGCATAAACAAAATTTTAGTAGTAGTAGTTACAATAAAAAGTCATTTAAAAAGGCCACGATACTAGCATAAAAATATAATGTAATTTTAAAAAAGACCAGACGCCGTTTCGTCCCGTACTACAGGACTTCATCAATGGTTGTTTTGTGGCGTGAAGTCAATGGACTAGTAGGACTCGGCTCGTCCCCTAAGTGTTCCTTCTGTAGAGTTGGATTCGGCCAGCCGGCATTCTATCTCCCGTCCCATCAGCCACAACAAGCAATCAACTGCCCAACAGGACTAGTTCCGAGACTGTTGTTCCTCTCGCAACTTTAACATTTTCACACGCTTCGGCGTTCTGTGGTAAAAAAACTTCCGTATCTCCATTTTTATTAGAAATGGATACCTAAGTCTTTAACATTTTTATAATTTGTTTTCTGTATAGATTTGTTAAATAGTGCCGTAACAGTCCCTTATAGCTGGTCCCGTCTGACAATAGTCACAGCACGCCACTGACTATTAACCATTGACAAAGTCCAGTAGTACGGAACGAAACGGAGTCTACTATTTTTTAAATTACATTATACTTTTATGCTAGTGTGTTGGCCGCTTTAAGTGACTTTTTAAATCCGTAAGTACACTTAAAAAAATTTTTTATCAATTAGTTTCAATAAACATTGTAACAATCTGCTAGATGCTGGCTTTACGTGTGCTGTTCATACTTTGATACACAATAGCTAAGCCTGTACACCTGCTTAAGTTGAAATCTTTATGAAACATTAATTACAAAGATCCGACCAGGTTTCAGTCACTAAATGTAGCGCGGCTTTTTTCAATTTAATAAAAAATATTTTTTTTTGAACATAATTAAGAGTATTTATTTAATTAAAAGAAACTATATTGAATTATGTCATTTGACGTAATCGTGCAAAAAACAAATCATTCAGCATCATTGGCTCCTATCGGCATACAAGGGAAACTAAGTAATATCAACACAAAGGCCATGTGTATTTGTCGCGGGTTCGATTCCCGGTCTCAGCGGAGACGGGAATTTTTCCACGCTCCATTCTCCTCCAAACGGGTCCTAGGGCCTACCTAGCCATCTGTGGAATGGGTACCGCGTTTCTTTCCCGGGAGTTAAAGGCGGGCGGGCGTCGGGCTGACCTCCCGACCTCAACCTAGTGCCGTTGGTCAAGTAACGCCGGGACCTTACCTCCCGCGAGCCCTTGGGCCTGCATAGGCCTGTCGTGGCATCCTTTAATTTTAATCAACAGATTTATGCATTCGCTTGAAACTGTTCTATCACCTTGATTCACCTTTTTGACTAAAAAAGAAGAACAATGCTAAAAAATTAAGAACAATTAAAAAATAATTAAAAATAAACTATGGCTTCTAATAATTTATGCCAAATTAATTAAAAAACCAACTCCTTTTGAATCACTTTATTTTGCTTTTTTATGTTCATGAACGATCTTCTTTGGAAACCATATTCAACCATGGATGAAATTGACAGGAATTCGTTATATGCGTCACTGGTAGTTAAAATAAATTAAGTTATTATTATCAACACGGTGAAAGATGAACCTCCCATAATGCAAAGCAGATTATTGTTCTTTCCTGGCCATTCGCTAACTTTGAAAGAGAAGAGGTCGCTTCTCTTCTATTTCAATGTTAGCGGAAGGCCAGGAAAGGACAATCTATAATCTGCTTTGCATTCTGGGAGGTTCATCTTTCACCGTGTTGATAATAATAAATAAATTAATGTATAATTAAGTCGTAAGACAATTTGAAATGTAATTGTTTTTATTAAGAAGAATTTTTAATGACTTTTAGTTTTGTGTAATTAAATCTATTTCATTGAGTTATGTAAATTTCTCATTTACGTCATGTAATAGCTTTTAATAGGTCGATCCAATTTCTGTATAAATAACGTAACAATCAATGTATCTAATCACTTGAAAAAAGTCACTCTACATTTAGTGACTATCCTGGTCGGATCTTTGTAATTAATGTTTCATAAAGATTTCAACTTAAGCAGGTGTGCAGGCTTAGTTATTGTGTATCAATCTGATTATGTTACTGAAATATTTCAATAGAAGTACGATTGCGTTTCAGGATTTCTGGAAGGTGACATCGGGGAAATTCCAGAAGAGTATTCAGAAAATAAACCTAAATCCGTTGATGAGGTAAGATTAAAGTTTTTAATGATGTTTTCTTTATTTATTGAATACCCAGAGAAACTGATCTAATAAATTCTTGTTCTTCTATTTCTTAATGCAGATTCTTAACGAGAGATTAAAAGATTCTAGTAGCAAATGGCCTAATGGTGTTGTACCATATACTATTGACACATCCCTTCGTAAGTTTAACCTAAAATTATTTTCACTAAACAATCATTACAATAATAAATTAATTTCCTCAATTTCCTGCAGTGTCTTTGAATAACCCCAAACTTTCATTTTCGTAATGGTAAAAGTGGTTGTCTAAATAGTAAGTTTTTATATGTTACAAAATGGAGCGTTATCGACTAATTCAGTGGTGCCCAACCTTTCGTAATATGAAGGCCAAAATTGACTTTGCTGTGAATCTCGCGGGTCACAATGTGACGGAATCTCCTATTTAACCAAAAAAAAAAACAAAAAAAAAACAGGAATTAAAGAGCGGGTCACATGTAACACCTTCGCGGGCCGTAGGTTGGGCATCACTGGACTAATTGAATTATGTAATCAGAATACATAAGGGATTCAAATATAAAAAAGAAAAACTATCTTTTTAGTTATTATCAGTGATAAATATTCTTGGTTGATGACACTAACAAGCATAAAGGTTTGAATGCTTAAGGTCCACAAATATAGTAATTTTTTTTTTTTTTTTTTTTTTTAAATGCATCAAAGTAATATTTACATTTATACTTTAAATTGTACAAAGTTAAAACTGAGTCTAAATAATAATAACACTGCGTCATTCTGACTTGTGTTCAGGTAAGTTCCACTTAATTATTAATTGTCACTTGAATAATAAAGTTCACTAAGGTGAGTAAAATTTAATAGTTCAACTATATCACACAAATAATTCTTCACTCTTAAATATGGTAGCACTTTTACTATAAGAATTAATTATATTATTCCTTAATAATTGCACTACACTAAGCACTTTAAATATCGCACAAATAACGAAGCTTAATTCACTTATTAAAACTTCTAACACAAAAATTATTCACTGTTCGTAGAATTGACTGCGATGCCCCTCTAAGCTTAATGGCTTCTTCCACTTATTCGGTAATTCTATTTCTAATAATATAATTAAAGTTCACAACTTACAGTTTGCTGACTGCGTTGTTATAATTCACAATTATCTTGCTTCCTTCTGTTGCACTGAATTTCCTTTCAAAGTTCCCGCGGCTTCTTTCAAACTTGTCATTAAACCTACGACACAACGTATCCTGCCGTTCTCGGTTAACAGGTGACTGCGCTGTATCGAGTTGGCTTCTCTCCAGGATATCTCGGTGTGACGTCATTGGTTAGGTTTCTGACGCAATAGTCTTCGCTGACTATGATTAAGAACCGGGTTATGTTTAGAATTGCATTGGCGTATTTTAATTCAGTCTTTTCAAGTATCGTGGCTTCACAAATAATTACGCTTCACTTAGTAATTACGCCGTGTCGCTAATTCGGTCAGTTTGACTTCAATCTTCACATAAAACTTTCACTTTTAATAATATTTAATCGATTGGCTTTTCACCTTGTGAATGGAACTTTCCACTTCTCAATAGTAGGTGACTTCTAGGCTCAAACTTTTCCGTTACGTTTGCTTGGTAATGGGTTCGGTCTCGTCTCATTAGAAACTTGTGATACGAAAATGTGTTGTCTTCTGGTTGCATTGACTCTTAAAGTCTGTCCACCAGCATGTGAGACTTGGCCACGCCTACGTCACGTGGTACGGGACGGTTCTATAAATCCATTTGAGGGGTAGATGTTTTTTTCTATTTTCAGTGCAAATCGTTTCTTGTTTATAACAAAGGAATTGATGATATGAAATACGACTTATATACGACTTTTCTTATATATAATAATAACTATGTTAATTTTAACCATAACGATATAGAAAACTGATTTGTTGTTTAAGAACTGTTATATTTATATTGTTTCTTATTTATTTAAATTATGAAAAATCATAATTGTATAAAATTATATTAATTAATGTAAGTAACAAATATATACACTTCATGGTAATAAATTGTTTTATTTAACAATTAATTGTTCACAATTAAAATAAAAAAAGTTAATTATAACTGCAAGGTTTGATATAACGGAAATGAAAATAAAACTAAAATAATATAATATTGTTTGTAATAATAATAGTCAATCAAAACACCAAAATAAAATTGTTAGAAAAATCAAAAATAATCAACAATATTGCAGATGATGATTTAAATTTTTATTAATGAAAGATCGTAACTGTTTTTAACGAAATTACAAACACTAAATCTTGACTTTTTTTTTTTACTATTTTACTGTTCGCCAGTCCTATTAGGTGTTCAAAAATAAAGAATACCTGTAATATAGGTGCTCATAATAATTTATAATTATTAACTGCAGATTAATTAACTTTGTTAATTATCTAATACAAAAGAAAAGAAATGTAACAATAGTTAAAAGTTAAGAATTCAGAGTAATATTCTCATCAATTACTTCAGCGATTAATGAAATTTTAACCTTTTTAATACTTTTTAATGTTTTAGAATTATATTTTTCCCAATTAATATGACTGAATAATTTATATTTTATATAGTTTTCTAATCTTAGACCAAAATTATTATTCGTTTTATTGATTTGAAAGATTTTTAACCAATTGTATCTAGTTATTTTTTTTTCATTATTTTGATTATTTTTTCCCCCTATTGACATTATAAATGTTATTCATAATTATTTTATAAATATTTTCTTCTTTAATAGTAAGTATTTTTAAAATTTTTCCTAATTTTTTTTTTCCCAAAATTTTTCTTTTCCAACCCTCATCCCTATTGTGAAATGGACTCTCCGTTTGAAGAGGCGTGGCTAAGTCTCATCTGCTGGTGGACAGACTTTACATTTTCTTTCTTCCATTGATTGATTGACTGACCCTTCTGCCACTTCTAATTCTTCTTTGAATTTTCGTTTCTTCAGTTCGAAGTTCTTATTTCTATCTTCTGACTTCTGAACGTCTTTGCTTCTGAATTTTACGATTTGAATTCTCAGTTCGGACTTCTTAACGTTCTGTCTGGAGAGCGTTCTTATTTTACTTTTGACACTCTCTTCTGAACACGCTCTAATGCTCTATTGGAACATTCCACTGCTGTTCAACTACTTCTGAATTACTCCACTACACTTCACTATTAACTGGAATCGTGGCTGCCTTCAGTATTTATCGCATCTCTCGATTACGTCATCCATTTTTACAAAATATATTCAGTATGTTCAAAATATATTCAAAATGAATTTCCAATTTTCGTTTGAAGCTTCCAATAAATTATTTAATTTTAATTTATACTTGAAATTAAATATGAGCTTCAAGGTTAAACCGAGAACAATGCAACTCCTACCAAAAAAGAAAGCAAGTCACTGACTTAAATTACATGTTATCTGTCTGCCAGTTTATAAAAATATACGTTAATTACTTATAAGCTGGCATAGTGCATAATGCTTTTTTATCCAGTGGTTTTTCAATATTTTTATTATTATTTTGTTTACTGAAAGAATTGATTACAGTAGAACCTCGATTAACCGAAGTGGTCGGGATCGGACCTCCATCGGTAAATCGAAAATTCCGGATAGAAAAGACAGCACTTAAAAATGGCCGTCAGGAGATCGCAAAAATTTTAACACTGGATTTTAAACAAATACATATGTACAAAATAACTAAATGTGATATTTTTAATTATATTACTATAATTAGAAACAATAAATTTGTTCAATAGATGTCACACAAGTCAGAAAATGCAATGTAATTGTTTATATTACATACGATACATACTTTACATTGGTTTAAACGGAAGTTTGCTCTGCCGTAAGCACGACTGACGTCGTTTAGCCGCTCTAAACAAAAAAAAATAAGGAAACCGATGTCGGTTAAACGAGGTTCCGGTTAAAAGAGTTTCGGATAATTGAGGTTCTACTGTACTTATTTTTTAATCAGTATATTTCGGGTGATTATTGAGTCACCCTACTGTTGAGAGATAATTAAGTCGTGTGTTTCTATACAGTTTTATAAATAAAAACTAGGTTCAGTTATGCTGAAAGGTATTTTTTTTTCTTAAGTTTTCAGATCCTTGTTCTGTGCTCATTGAAACATTAACAACTGAGTTTTCAGATCGTTCGTGAAGTTAAATTTGACATAGTAGCGCACATTGGGTTGAACAGGCCAGTTAAAACTTCATCAAAATCAAAATGCAGAGTATATCGGAAAGTATGACCAAGACGCTTTATGACATAAGCTATATGACTCAAAGACTAACGGAAAAACCATCTGAAATTAAGTCGAAGATAATAATGTAATGGAAGTCTCAAACAGTTATTTGAATTATGAAATTCGCAAGAGACGAATCTGACTTGCTTCGAACAAGGGATAGATTCAGAAGGAGATTATGTATAATGATCCAAATAATTCCTTTCCTGCAGATATTTGTCAAGAATGATCCATGATGGGAATTAACTTGACATGGACTCTCCAACTATCTTCTCTTTATAAATGAGTTCAGTATCAATTTAGCAATGACTTCCAACTCTATTGCTTGAACATTTATGCGAAAAAGGATAGGAAAGACGTCAACGGAGGCTTTAATCCATACTTGTGCAATAAAAGATCAATGCATGCAAACAGAAGTGGTTATGTGAATTCTTACCATTTGTGTTTTGATTTCAACAGGACCCACAACACTTGTTTCTCCAATATTGTTAGACTTTCATAAATATAAATAAGAAACAAAAACAAAACAAAACCATCTAGTTCTACGACAGCTAAATTTCAGTTTCTCTACATTCTTCCATAAATCTCTAAGGGGCTGCTATTGCTGTCTGTTTCCTGATATTATTTGAATTAATCGACGAAAAAAAAAATGTCAGAAGTAAGAGCAGGTTTTGCTAATTCTGTATAACGGGGTCTATTTTCTGTGATTTTATGTAACTTATTCATTCTGCATTTAAAGGAATTTAAAGTATATTCCTAATCATCAATTCGTTTTAAATAGACAGCATTTTTTTCTTTTGCTATCTTTTGCATTTTTTGCTTTCTCCTTAATGCACTTGAAGATATTAAATATTTTTTAATTGTTATTGCACAAGTATATTCTCATTGTAAGAAAATGTAAACAGCCCTTACATTGTCAAAAATTCCTAAAGATTTTCTTGTTAGATTCTGCAACCTATTTAAGACATTTTGTTATTATCATAATTACAGAATATTTGAAGTCTAATATAATGTCTGCTATGGAGCATATTGTTAATTCTACAGGATGCATCCGATTTGTAGCTCGTACAGATCAACGAGATTATCTTTGGATGTTCAGACCACAAAGACCAGTGTAAGTATCAGAAGTAATTATTGTTATTATTACTACAGTGAAATTTTATCTATGCAGCAAAAAATTTAAAATTTAAGATTTCAAAAAATAAAATTAAGAATTCATTTAATGTAAAGTTGAAAGTTGCAATCTCATCACAAATGAACCTATAAATCGATTTATAATTTTCAATACTTAAAGCATCTAATTTCAGGCCAATGTAATAAAAAATTCTAATTAATTTTAAATATTTCTTAGGTGTCTATCGGAAACAATTGGCAGAAAAGGTGGTAGACAATTTGTGGCTCTGGGAAGAGGATGCGAATCTATAGGAGTTATTGTCCATGAGATTCTTCATGTCCTAGGGTTTTGGCATGAACATACACGACCAAACCGTGATGATCACATAATAATTAAAGAGGGAAATTTTAGACCAGGTAACGCAACAGAAACTAAATGAAAATGATTCATAGGCAAATTAAAATGAAATAATTACTATTATTTAACATATTAAAAAAACTATAAAAAACTATAAAATTTAATATTCTTTAACGATTTTTTTTCCCGCATTGCAAATTTAAGACAATTTGTTGAATTTATGCGCATTGCGATATTAAGAAGAGATACAGGTGTAAAGAAGTTTCTAATTTAGTGCCTATTTTCTCTGATAAGCTACCATACCTTTCCTTCAAGCCTATTTAAATTCGTTTCATTTTATGAAATTAATATAATAGCAAACTCTTGCAACCTGCTGATATATAATCAACAAGAAGGCAAATGTAAAAATATATTTAATACGGATGATCAAGGCAGATAAAACTGAACAAGTTTGGAACCTCATGTTACGGAGATAAACCCTTCCTCCACCAACGATGCTACTCGATGTAACTACCACGGTTATGGACAATCGTCCAGCATCGTAGTTTCTTTTGCAGGAGGCTTCTGGATAGATATTCCTAGAGGATTGTGCTGCATGCATCTAAACAGATTTTCCATACGTCAGCCAGCGTAAGAGGTGAGCGTCGTGCAATTCCAAATTTGAGAAGCCCGAAAGCACAGCGGTCTCTTGGAAAGGCATCACATGATTTAACGGATATGACGTAAAGGGAATGACATAAATCTCGGTCTCATTTGCCTTTCGCTCGTAGTATTGGACGAAGGAATGTGCAGTACAGGTGGATGCCTTGTCACCAATGGAGAGTCGTTGCCGTAAAGCTGTGGAACACGGCTGCCGTAGATGACTCCACGACAGTCTTTTCGAAGAACGCAGCATTTATCTTGGCATTAACGTCCACTCTGATCAGTGGGAGACGGCCACGAGCACAGTAGCCTGCGACAATCATGAAGCCTTTAAAGAACTTCTTTTTCCACTCCCTTACGAGTGCTTGCCCTTTGTAACGGTAACAAATCGCCCTAGGCTGGTTGCCATTTTACGGATACGTCCATGCTTCATCCAAGGTGAAAACATACTGATATTGGTCACGGGCGAGGTATCGTTGCATTGGTGAAGCTGTGTGTGCTCCTCGGTCAGTCTGTGACCACATGTTTTAAAGACCTTGTACATGCCAAGGCTTTTTCAGATTACATATCACCTGGTCCGCTGTGGTGTTCCTAATCTGTTGGCCAGGCAACGTTGGATGGGTGCTCTCCTGTGACCATCGCTCTGATTTCGTAGTAGGCGGTCGACTGACTTGTAGGCAAAGTCGGGTTCCTGTTTTGACAGTATCTTTGGCAGTTGAGTTTCGGAAGAATATGTGGCTAATGGTACCCTTGCTGACCACTAAATCTTGTCGGGGTTCTATTTTGCAATCATACTATTCCTCTACCTTGACATCAAAAAGGCGCAGATGTATCCTTTCCAGAAGGCATTACTTTCGCAGACATTATTTAACAAAAGATATATCACCGTTACAGAATAACAATGACTTCATATGTACTGCATCGGTGATCGCGATACTTTTCATCACGCGGGAAATAGGCCGGTTCGAAATCGTTCAATTTTATCTGCCTCAACCCTCCGTATTTGTAGTTCCAAGGATAAACTTTGAATTAAACATAAAACGTTAT
>JAFIDM010025977.1:71244-102089 GCA_023159025.1 Thereuonema tuberculata
GGTGAAACAGCTGTTCCCTAATCCACCCCGTAAAATGAATCGGAAAACGCAATTGTTTTGTTTATTCTGTGCTGGGCTTAACAGACATTTTCAGTATTACTTGATCGTTTTCAGTTATATTTTTTTTAGGTTTGGGTTACGATCATACAATTTTATGCTCCAATATCACAAAAAAAATTATACTTCACAAATGCAGCATTTCCAATTAAGGGACATAAGATATAAGATAGCTAAAATCCAATGAAAGGACATACTTCATATAGGGCCTACTCTTTTGTTATTTCATTCCAAAAAACTGTTAACTTATCAAAATACACTGAGTTTAGATACCTAGTAGATGTTGTTAGTTACATCTATCCAGTAGCTTGTGCGCCTCCTTTAGCCTTCAAAACAGTTTCAATTCGTCTTGGCATAGATTCTACAAGATACCGGAAGCAATATGCAGAAATTCTGTTCCGTATAGATATGCGCAGTTGCTGAAAATCAGCGGTAGAGTCTTAAGTCGAACAGCCCTTTTTATTTCCTTCCAAAGATCTTCTGTTAAGATGCGAAGACTGGAGACCACTGAAGCAATGAAAATTATTTGTCAAATTCCTGAAATCATTCGGACCTTGTGAGAACGTGCATTATTCGGCTACTAGAAGTGTCTATCCGAATGAGAACAAACTGTAGCCATGAAGGGATAAATAAACTTGATCGGATACGACTCTGTTTTTTTTTTTTGGATATAAAGGGACCAAATGTCTGCCAGGAAAACTTTCCTCGCACCATTAAATCCTCATCACTAGCATATATTGTCCATAAACCGCCAGATTCTGAGGTTTCCATCAGCATGAAGCAAAAGGAACCTTGATTCGCCAGATCAGTCCAGTTATCAATGTCCCAATGTTGATGCTCCCACGTCCACATGTCGACAACATCAGTACCCGATATGATAATCGGCTGCTATAGCTCATTGGAGATAGGATGCATGGTGCGTTCTGAGATAATGTTCTGCATATCAAGTTGATGCGATTTGATTGGTTGTGGCTCGTCTGTTAGCTTCACCATTCTCGCCATCCTCCTGAGCCTTAGGATCCACAGGATTACCGCTTGCTGGAAGTTGTTTGAAACCCTTGAAACTGTTGTGCATGAACATTCCAAGATGGCCGCCGTTTGAGAGATAATATATTAAGGGTGACTGGATCGAGTAAGTTATTTTCGAAGTCACTCTGGTCAATCGTTTCCCTCTATGGTTATTTTACACCTAACCGATGCTGGCAACCGGTTACACCTAGCCGATACGTTGTTTTGATTATTTATATCGAAAACCACGATTCCCTGACACATTACATGTTGAAATTGATCATTTACCTAAGGAGTTAGTTCTTTGAATGAGGATGAATATTACTTTTACATTCAAACGAACTTGATCTGCAGGCAATGGAAACACAAAATATAGTCTTCATAAAATATAGTGATGGGTTTCTCTAACAACTGAGTACAACAGACTAATCTGTTTCAGCTTGGAAATAACTCGATGGAACTCTTGAATGTCTACAGTATATGATGGTGACCGTTTGGCTTATTCAAAATTTAGCCTTTAATCTTGTTATGACAAAATATACACCGCTACAAAATCTGAACAATTCATCCTTTGACATGCAACATGTCCTTTGACATTAGGATTACCATATTAAGGCCAATATTGTATGTATTTGTTTTACGAGTTAATTTGTCCAGTAGAATTATGAAATTTAAGAAAGAAAGAAAAATGTGACAAATAATAAAATTTGTGAATTTTTAAATCTTAACTTTCACTTTAATTTAAATCTATTCAAATTATTTCGTTATTTTCATCTCGGCACAAATCGTTGCAATTAATTTAAGTAAAACTCGCAAATTACTTAAAATGTTGAAAAAGTGCCGCTTAAAACTGTAATTCATTGGATATCTACAACAACGACACTGAAGATATCTTTACCTGTATTCTATAGATGGCGCTAACAAATGCCTTATTAAAGTATGAGGTGGCATTCTGCTTGAAGTAGAGCAGATTCAAGACCACTACTTCTATTTGCATTGAATATTGTAAACCATACATGTATCATACAATGTTTCAATTCCACTTTATGACTTAATAGACGGTGGTTACAGTTTTCACATAGTTAAATACAGTTTTTTAGTAATAAATAATCTTTTGGGAATGATAATTCCCTTCTTTCTTTTTTCTTTTTTGACATTTTGATATCAAAATTACAATTTAGATTAATAGAATGTTTACAAACATTTCTCTTTTAGACTATGACTGCTAAAGTTCCAGGTGTGACGCTTGGACAAACTTGGAAGAAGAAGAGTTTGAGTGATAGTGATATAAGAAAAGTCAAGAAGCTCTATCAGTGCTAACAAAAAGATCTCTAGAATAAATAATTAACTTATCTAAAAAAATATAATGAACAAGAAATAAAACATGAAGTTCTTGATTTTTTTTTTATCTATATTTTTTTATAAAAATATTAAATTTAAAGATTCAATAGCTTATTAGCAATTGGTTAACATTATAAAATATTATGAAAAATAATAATAACTACAATAATAAATTTTATCTTAAGTCAAATAAAATGCAGCAATACTTTTATATTAAAATTTATAATTAAGTTGAGACATGACAATTTTTTTTTTGTTTTTCCAAAATATAATGAAAAAAATATATAAAAATAGATCAAGGACAAGAATATTTTAAACAAAACAATAAGAAACAAGGACAGCATAAGAATAAATAAATTGCCTTTCTGATTCAATTATCGGAAAGAATCGGGAACGGCCGTTTCGTCCAGCAAGGGACTCATCAGCCCGATTCGCCTTCCCCGATAAAAGGCCCAGAAAGGCAAGATCTGAAGTGAAGGCCACCGTCACACTTCGCAGTGATTCCCGAAACAAAAAAGTCAACAATAACAAATGTTGAGCTGATTTGTACAACCAACACCTTTTCCTAATAAATGATAGGAATTGAAGGCTTAAATACAAGGAAATTAAAATTCCTATAAGATGAATAAATTAAACGTGCTGGATAAATTCTGGATAAATTTTGTTTTAAAGAATATTTTAGTTGATGAAAAGAAGCAAATGAAGTGATACTGAATTTGGCAATAAATAAACGTATTTATAAGGGCTTCTCAGTGTGATAAATTTATTTTGGGGTGAATTCAAGATGAAAAACAAAAAGACGATACAAAACATATTTGGATAAGATATACAAAATAACGACAGAAACAATGTTAATAACAGCAAAGTTGTTATTTTGTATTTTGTTTCAGAAAATGTCTGAGAAGGTTTACCATTGGAAAGAAGCCAGCAATATTTACACTATTGATTAAAATTAATAATCGAAGCACGGAACAATACAACAAATAAACAAAACCTGCGAAGGAAAATAGTCAAAACAATTCAATCTCGTCAATACAGAGAACGTGATTCGATCCTCAGGTAGCAAACTTCTGCCAGGTAATCCTGAACTCTGAATACTTTGTAAATATTCAAGACAGTTTGAGGAAAGTCAATTATGCAGCTTAAATTTGATTAACAAAATACTATATCGCTTTCTGTATTATCTGAGGTTTTAATCTTATATTCGGTGAAAGCAATTAATATGCATTCTAGGATATTATCAACTTCAATACAAGAAATACAAAATTGTATTTTAATAAATGTTTATAAATCAATTTAGGTGTTTCCGTTAATTGAGAAATTTAGAATTGATAACATCATATGTATATATGTAATAAGTTTATACTGTTATCCGAAGTATAGACGTATGTTTCTGTACAATACTGTGATATGTAACAGTCAGGGTTGTGTAAGTTATTTTTAAAAAGTAACTGAATTATAGTTACTTCTGCATAAAGTAACTGAGTTAGTCACTTAAACAACAACAAAAAAACAAAACAAAACAAAAGAACAATACTGATGTAAATTGTCATACCACGTTAAATCAATTGATTGATTGTAATACTAAATTAATGTATAGATTTATTTTATTTTATTTTTCAGGAATTTTATTTAGAATTTTTCTTTTTAATTTAAATATACTGTAGAGCAGTCTTCTCAATTTTTTTTGTCACGGCGCACAGTTAGACGGTGCACTAATTTGAAAAACAAGTTAGTTAGTTTTGTGGTCGGCCATTAATTACGCAAGGTCAAAAGGGGGAAGGGGGTCCGTCAAAATCTCAACAAATCTCACCAAGGGGGAGGGTTGGGTCAACCCACAATCCTATTTCAATACTTAAAACTGTAAATTTTATAAGAATTTTTTGTTTTTAAAAACTTGGGAAAAGCCATAAGAAACGTCTTAACAATAGCGTCATTAGTTTAGAAACCGAGACAAAAATTTGTAATTTCTAATAATCCTACAGCGTCGTAGCATTAGTCACTTTTAAATATCTTCAATATTAACATGTATATATACTTATTATGCGAAATTTTCAAAAGTGATTTTAACAGTGCCCGAGTCTACTCAAAACCCTGCTTTTAGCTTTTTTTTAATAAAATTTGAAAACGGGAAAAAACTCGAGAATGCACAAATTGTGCATTCTCGAGTTTTTTTCCAGTTTTCATATTACATTTAATGCACGTTTAACCCCATTAAATAATAAAATTTAGACTAGGAAAATGATAATATAGAAAAAAAGTGATCATCACCTCCCTAATTTCTGATTTACGAGACGTTTAAAAAAAAAACAAAAAAACAACAGATACTAAACAGAATGACTACGATATAACGAAAAATATCAGCATTTAAATATTTCAAGAGTTTTTTTCTGATGAAATCTAAGCCAATGTTTGTTAGAAATAGGACGAAAAATAAGTTTCCTCAAATTACAGAGAACCAGCATGATCAATAATTTAATAACAAAAAAAATAATCAATAATTTCCAAAAGCATTGTTTTCTAGGAATTGAGATTTTTTTTAATAATTGGCAATGCAAAGGAAAGAGCAAGGACAAATGATTGGACAGTAAGATTTTTGTTTTGCTTATGGCGCTTGATGAGTTTCAGTTTCAAAAAATAGTATTGCTTTTGTAAAAGGAAGTTTTTGTTGGTTTTAGTTTCATGTTCATTCGGTGACGATATCCGTTAACTGCCGGTACAAAGGTTAATTAATACAGTAAAATTAAACTTAAAAGTTCTTTTTCCGGGATAGATGTATTTTTGAATAAATAGTCCTCTTTAATTAACGTAATAAAAGTCCATATTGAATATGTATTTTCACACCTAAAAAAGGAAAAATTAAAAACACTTTATATTACCATAAATTTCCAAAAATTAACAAGAATAAAATAATATTCAAATTCAATATGCAATTAATTATTATTAATGATACAATACACATCTTTTTATCTTCGCAATATTTCGCAGTTTATTGTCTATTAACATATATTAAGCCTGATGAAGCGGTTAAAAGACAATAAACTGCGAAATATTGCGAAGATAAAAAGAAGATGTGTATTGTATCATTAATAAGAATAAAATAAGTTTTATTTATCATCCAAATATTTTTATATATATATGTCAACGTTTGTAATTTGTTTGTATGCTCTCTATACAATTTTACACCCTTTGATTAATATGAACAAATTTTGCGTAGTTAATCTTTACTACCCTGCGGAAAATAAAGGCTATCTTGGAACCTTGATAGAACCTTGATAGACCACAGCCCTCATCCTGAAAATAGCCTCCTTATTCACCTGATGACGACAATGAAAATTACACAAATATTGTTGTGCAACAACTGGAACGAAAATACCGTTGCGCATAATAGCACCACATACCAACCTGATGGCGACAACTGAAACTAAACTATTGTTGTGCATAACAGCGCCATGTAGTAATCTGGTGGCAAAAAAAACAAGAACTAAAATGTTTTTGTGCATAAATCTTTTACCATCCTCTCCTTAGTAAACACGAAATTTCACATGTGTGTTCTCTTTCAAAATGGAAATCATACGTATTACACGAATTTTCGATATTCGGATCCTAATACGTGTAAACGAGGAAAGGCAACTTTTTTTGAAGGGTTTCCAAATCTCCAAACCGCTTAAAGGTGGAAAAACGAAAGTTGTCTGGGTGTTCTTTTTGTATTTAAAAAAAAAAAATATGCACGTCTTGGTCTTTTTATTATAAGGAATACAATTACTTTGGTTTTTGATCCTCCTCCTATCTTTCTTTCAGAATTAATTGATTTCATCCTAGTTCCATATTCAGAACTTAGGGACTCTACTGACTGATCAGAAAAAGTAAATTAAAAAAAAAAAAGACAGAAAAGAAATGGAGTGCAGAGATGAAATAACATTAGTCTCAAATTTGCAGTGGAAGAGCACTTGTTTTTTTTAGTTTTTTTTTGAAAATGAATTGCAACAGATGGACTGAAAATATTACCGTGATTATAATGCTACAACGTCTCAATTCTAAATTAAATAAAAGATTTAAAAAAATTAAAATATGTAGTAGTACATTTTATTCAATAGGTCTATATAAAGTTCCATTGACCATAGTTTGATCATACTTTGGTTTACTTTATATTGGGTTTATTTTACAATATTTTTTATATAATATATTATATAATAATAGGATAATTTTGCTGTCCGAGAAGTTTACTAGATTTCCGCTAAATTTAAGGAGATTTCAAAATACCAATATAATGACAAGTCGCCAGCGATGCGTATCTGAGCATATACATATAAGTAAAACCCCGTTATTACGCTCCCGCTTATAGCACTATCCCGTTCTTTACGCTCCTTTCGTACGGTCCCTGGAATTTTCTATATAACTCTGTATACTTTTACCCTCTTATAACGCTTCAAATCCCGCTTGTAGCGCGTTTTTTTATATCGGAAATTTTGTATCGAAAAGAAATGTAACACTGCAAAGATTCTTTTCTTTCCCCGGTAGGAGGGAATCTTTGAACTTCTTGAAGTGCGGGTCTGTGATACAGTAAGTTAGTGCAAAATGTCGAAGCGGAAATCTCTTTCTATAAGTGAAAAATTGCAAATTTTCCGTAAGTAAGTCGAGAAGTCTACACTAAGTCAGAAGGATTTCGCAGAATCCCCTCATCAACTCTTAAAACAATACTAAAAAATAGGATGCAATTACCGATGCAGCGAAGGGTGGTTGCAAACGGAAAAAAGTAAAGTGTGGAAAATATGAAGATGCCGAGGAAATTCTAATTGAATGGATTCATCAGTCCCGTGATGGATCAGTGCCATTAAGTGGCCCAATCATTCAAGAAAAGGCGCGTGAAATAGCGGGCAGTGCACTAAATCTGCTCCGAAAATATATTAGTGTTGCTCCTAGTGGTGCATCAATTGATGTTAATAGTTACTTGAACCGCATTGAAAATGTCATAATTCATAACAGTAGCACACATACGCGGCAAACCACAATCAAAGATTTTTTTTTAATAGGAAATAAGCTCACATTTGCACTATATCTATTGCAGAATCAAGTATGTTTCCTGTAAAATGGTGTCTAAAATGTTTCCCCATCTCATAAATCATTTCCCGTCTATAGCGCTATCCCGCTTATTACGCTTGTTGGTCATGATCCCTTGACGAGCGTAATAACGGGGTTTTACTGTAGTTTATTTATTAGAACTAATTAAGCAAAAATAATAATTGGGATTGTGACGAAAAACAAATGTTCTATCTTAGGTTTTAACCAAAAATTTCCCCCAATAGTTAACTTCACTAGATAACTAGGCAATTCAAGTATTTTTAGATAGTTTTTTATAATCCAATTACGTTGTTTTGAACAATTTATGCACTGGGATAAATAATGTAATATGTATGGACTTTCAATATGATCTCGGATTTATAAGGGGCATTCATAAAAGACATTTTTCAACAACTACTACAAAAATACGTACATATCAAATACACCAAATGGAAATTTGGTTTCAACTAGTATAGCAGAGAAACTGACAATTTTGTGAAATGCTGCCAAGTTGGATTGTGGAAAATAAATAATTTATTGAGAAGGACAATTTAAAAAAACAAACAGTCAGCACTTACGTCCACTTACATTTTATTCGAAAAATATAACTGGTATATCATATATGCTCAGGAGAACACTTGAATGTACTATTCTGCCAACATATTTGAACAAAAGGTAGAGGATATTTTATGATTTAATGATTGCATGAAATTTAACGATATTATTGTATTCGAATACACGTTTGTACTTGTACATACGTACATACAAGTGTTGGTTTTTTTTTTTTTTTTAGTAATATTAGTGAAGTTATTTTTATTTCATAAAAATATTTTGAAAGTGTAATATGCAATTTCTAGCATCAAGAAATGTTTTCAACTTCAATTAATTTTAAAAACTGAAATGGAAAAAAAATAATCAAGTAGATTGCTTAGGCATATATTTGAATTGATAAATCAATAACTGACACCAATAATAGTTGATTGATTGAAGATATTGTAAAGATAATAATGGCAATGAACAAATTGAGGACTTCACTATCTACAAGAACGTACATGCAAAATGGAGCAACGGCAATAATAAGAAATAAATCAGATTTCTTATGTGGAAGATTGTATATCGACTCTTTTCTGTGGTAAGAACATATGAAATAGAAGATACAGGGGATGAAAGATTTATTAAGGGATGACGACAGACTTTGAAGAAAAGACGGAAACATGAATTAATAAACAACAATGGATGAGACCAAATTATTCATCCGGGAACAGCTGTTTCACGCTCATTGTTGTTTTTTAATATTTCAAATGCGTACTTTGAAGTCTTATGCATAAAAAAAAAAATTCATTGAGGCCCGCTCTCGCTGGCAGATGGATTTTCTCACTGGTTTTTTTCATTGGAGAGTTTTTCGTTGTGTATTTTTTCTTTTGAGGTACCACTGCGCTTCCGATGTATTATTTAACATGAATTAATGTTTGAACAATTGAATCAGAATCAATCTAATTTTGTTAAACACTTTATTGATACAGGCCATCGTCTTGATTTTCACAAAATTGATATTGTTTGTTTAACTTTTAGAGAATGTTTTTATATTTGAAGTAACCCCTCTATCAACATAGGATTGTCCAATCACATGATCAAGTATTATATTAACCCAACTTTTTGAATTGTAACGGGCAGATTGATAAAGAGCCGCATGGTCGATTCGAAACGTCTCTATTTTGTATTTTTGTATAACGATCTACTTTCGTTAAAGTAGTGATATTGAAACTTTGTGTTTTTTAAGTATTTACTAATAGAAGAAGGTTGTGACAATCGCTTCACAATTGACAATTTTGTAAAACAGTACTTTCTAAGATAATTTAAAAAATAAAATCAGAATAACAATTGCGTGGGACCTACAGTATAAGCTGTTTTTATTAATCATTTACTAAAATGTCTTTCAAAATTTCCTTGATTAAGGTTAGGAAAGAAAAATTTTCGCAAAACACAATTAAAAAAAAAAAAAAAAAAATAGAACAACACAGTAAATTTTGTGAAAATTTATCCTACTATAAATTTACTGAAATTTCTTTCATGCATTTCAAAAATAAAATAAACAAAATAACTTACTGCAAAATTAATGGACCCAATGTTAAAGTTAAAGACCCCATTTAACCTGTCATGACAGACCACCGGGAAGAAGGAAGTAGACGTCTCCAATGCTTCTTGGTCACCGGGAAAAAATTTTGAAGTCGTGATTCCAAATCTGAAATAAGCCGGGCCTCATTTGCAAAGCGATTGGATAAATCACAGGCCGCGGTTTGAAACAAATCTGTAAAAATCCCAACCTTCGCTGAAGATGGAAATCAGCACTTAACCTCCATAGATAGACTTATACATAGGGTGACCAGAGTCTTCCGATGTCCATCCGGGACAAGACAGCTTTTGATGACTAAGAAAAAAAAAATACGGTATTTGACGGCACCAGCACAAAAGACAACACACAAAGTCATCAATTGGCGTCGTTCGCAATGAAAGAGTAAATGAAGGTCCACTTTTACAATAGTCGAATATTCATTAGACTGTTTATGCGATGATTGTAAAGGTGGCCTTAATAATTAAACTTATTAATAAGTAAATATCGGATTATTGAACGTGTTTCTATTCTGATCCCGCAAAAATATCTCCACCTTTACATGGACAGGTACGAGCAAAATTCACGTTGACTATTTACAGAATCCGGGACATATACTAGACTACATCGGAGACGTCTTATAAGATACACCCTACTTCATAAGCTACTAGACCCAAAAGCAGCCTGTGAATTACAAGTGTTTTAAGCATGTCAGTTTTCATCAAGGTGTTAGAGTTCAATCGCAAACACTCAATGTAAAGTAGTTTTATTAATGTCCCAACAATACTCCAAAGCCTTTTTTAAATATGTTCGGTTCAAAGGTTTTCAATAATATACTTTTTCAATGAAGTAGCCAACAATGAGCAACAAATGAAGATTGTTAAGTCCATCTCTGGTTCTAAAGTTAAAACAAGGGAACTACTAAATTACATTTAAAGATATTCAAGCATTCATATGTATCGGCAATAACTGAAAAATAAATGCTCATAGAGAATACAAGAAGCAGCTGAAATTCAAATTACAGAAAAAAAACAGCTTATCCTTATCTGGGGGCATGGCAGTGCCCCCGCCAAGACGAGCCGAAGGCAGGAAGGGCACTACGTACCTTTTCTCGAAGAGTTTCGTCGTATTTTCGAACCCTCATAGCTTGGGTCTGGATAATACTAGAGCTCAAATTTTCAGGATAAGATGCAGTTACCATACTAATGAAATACGCTACATTTCATTTATCTAGCTTTTATACTTTGGATTTTATTAAGATCTGAAATACGTCGTACCCTCAATGCTTCGGCCTAAATAATGCTAAAGAGCTCACATTTTCAGGATAAGATGCAGTTAGCAGACTAATGAAATACGCTACATTTCATTTATCTAGCTTTTATACTTTGGATTTTATTAATATCTAAAATACGTCGATTTCGTCCATGATTCACTGACTGACTGACTGACAAAACCTCTAGGGTACTTCCTGAAGTTCTAGGAAGCTGAAATTTGGTAAGTAGGCTAGATTTAGCACACAAACAACAACAAAATTAAGAAATCTGTAACTTTCACCCTCCAACCCCTCATAAAGGGGGTTCCGGTTCTTTATTATATAACAATTTCTGATAGGTATATCCCACCCAAAACATTTAATGTAAAATAGGTTGCCAAGACTCACTAACTCACCTTAACAAGACTAATAGGTTGCTCATAACACTTTCACTGTTAAAAAGATATGAGATTTCATGTAGAGCCAAGCCCCTAACTCTACAAGCCCTAACTCTAAAAACCCAATATCTTGGTCAAAAAGTATGGCTTGGCCGTTTCATGGAACTATTTTATCCCACCCAAAACATTTCATGTAAAATACGTTGCCAAGATGCTCATAACGCTTTCACTGTTAAAAAGTTATCAGATCTCATTTAGAGCCAAGCCCCTCACTGTACAAGGCCTAACTCTAAAAACTCTACTATCTTGGTCAAAAAGTATGTCTTGGCATACTCCATATCCTTTACATAACTCCATGGGATTGTCTGTGCGACAGCCACGAAACGGTCAAGCCATATTTTTTGACCAAGATATAGGGTTTTTAGAGTAAGGGCTTGTAGAGTTTGGCCTTGTAGAGTTAGGGGCTTGGCTCTACATGAGATCTCATATCTTTTTAACAGTGAAAGCGTTATGAGCATGTGAGTCTTGGCAACTTATTTTACATGAAATGTTTTGGGTGGGATATATTATTTCTCAAAGGTGTTTTTGTGTCGGTACGCCATATCTCCCTTAATACTTCATCAAAATCAATGATTGAGACATCATTTTAAAGATTATTTTTCGTCATTAGCGGTGAACGTAAACAAAGTGTTGAAAATTAATGTTTTCGTTTAAAAAACTGTATTTTAAAAGCCTTTTTATAAAAATGGAGAACGCGCCATCTATTGACAATGTGTTTAACTAAAATGCACGACAAAAGAAAATATTTCTGAAAGGTAGTTTTGCGTTGCGAATTATTCGCATGGGTCAACTAGTCAAATTAATATTTTACATAAATTTCTTAAGAGTACAAATGGTCAACAAATTGCAATTCTTTCGTATCTATTACAACAATTTATAAAAAAATCAAATCACATCAAATCGATCATAATCTATAAATTAATCATGATGATCTGAACTACATATTTTCATTTACTTATCTCTCATTACAAATTTCAATAAACTCTTTTATTTCAATCAATTTTATTTCTTAAAAAATTATTCTGAAACCGATTATCCTTCATAATTCGTAATTACTTTCATGATATCATCTTACTGGAGAAAGATAAAAATGAAATCTTTTGTCTTCCCGATCTAAATTTGAATGTACAGTATACTCTCGATATCTCGAAGTCGAAGGGACGCTAAAAAAAATTCGAGATAGCGAGTTTTCGAGATAACAAAAGGTCATAACCAAAACATAAAAATTCACGTTAAAACACAAGATACGGAATAATATACTAAAAATTAGAGTCTTGATAGATGACAATAAGTAAGGTGACCATTTTTTCTAAAATGAAAAGGAGGACGCAAATAATTTGAAGAAAAACAAATGTTATCAGGGGTTTCAGGGGTATAAACTTATCTGTTCAACCCCAAAAAAAAAAAACCCTGTAAAACCTATCTGTTCAACAAAAAAAAAAAAAAAAAAGGGTTTTAAACTTCACATATCAAAAAGGAGGACATATTACTCTTCAAACATCAAAAAGGAAGACAGAATATTCAAAAGGAGGACATTTAGGAGGACACTTCTCAAGGGAGGACAGAGCTTCAAAAAGGAGGACGGTTGGTCACCTTACAATAAGTATAAATATGTAATGATAGTTGGCAATAAGTCTAAATACAGCAATGATAATTTTAATTTTTAAAAGTAGTCGAAACTAATTACATTAAATTGAAAAGAATTAGTAAAGTACCATGAACTTACATTGCCAGAATTTGTTAAAAAATGCCTCTGTTTGCTTCGACACAACTGAAAGGCGATTTTCCGGAAAACTTCCTTTTTAACTTCGAAAAATATTCGACATAACAAGGTTTTGAGTGAAAACTCTTCGACATAAGAATTAAAATTAACATTAGATGAATATGTAATATCAAGGGGAAAAATAATTTTTCGACATATCAAGGTTTTCGACTTATCGAAGTTAGAGATATCGATAGTTTACTGTATTGACTTCTTTTCTTGTATTGTGCCGCCCAAGAAAATAAAGACAATTATGAATATTATAAATATGGATTTTGCATTATGACATTGTTTCGCTTGCAACTGTATCAAGAAAATTGTATCAACATTGTAACGATGATTGACTGCAATTAAAAAACAAAAACAATTCTAAGCCAGTAAATATGTATACATTCGGTTTAGGAAGCGGAAGGATATATGATATTAAAAAATAAAAGAAAGGCAAAAACAATTATTGATATAAAAAGGAAAAACAAACACTTGGGTTGAGTTAAAGGGTGTTTTGATGAACAAATGTTCATTATGTGGCGATTTGGGGTACTTAATACTGTGTTGTGTTATTGGTGCTGGGAAATGCATATCCTAATCGAAGGTAAGAATTATCCAATCATTAAAATAACATTAGCAATTTAATCATTGTAAGTAAAACTAAGTTAGTATTATGTATGATCATTATTTTAAAGAATTTTTCTAGTACGTTGAGTGATTTATTCATTTCTAATTTCAATCTGAATTCTTTATATGAACTACAAAATTTGACAAGAGAATAACTCATAAATCAATTTACAATTTACTGTTGTCAGCCGCCTCTGTTAGCTTCGTATACGTGAGCACCTAAGATTGAGAACAATGAATTAGAACCGGGCAGAGCAACAAAGCAGCAGAACGGGTATTTCCCCTTGTGTATTGTGACACAACTGCCAAGAATACAGATACCAACATACAAGGATACAGTTCACTGAATTGTAAATAAATAATGGAATGATATTTTATTTACAATACTGAAAATTTTCTTTGAAACCTCGAAAGCTAAAGATCATGATGGAACAATTGCAGATGAACAGGATGAAGGACAGCGATGGAAAAGAGTTAGGAAGCTCTATCAATACTATTAAAAATATTTCAAATTTTTCATTGGATTAAACAAACTGAAACATAATAATAACCTCAAATTGGTTTAATTTGTTTTAATGAAATACAAAAAAGTAAAATAAAATTCGTTATTCAATGTATACTTAAAAATCAGCTGTTATTATCAATTAATACATTTTCCAAGAACTATTAAAATTAATAGTAATAAAATGTGATATTCTTGTATTTTTTTCTTTATTTATAAATTAATATTCGCTCTATAGCATTTTCTAACAGATGACATTCAATAAATAAGTAAATTTGAATTTGACAATAGATCACTGACTTAAAATTTAGGTCAGTGAATGTGAGAAATGTAATTTTCTACTCGATAAAGGATAAAAAAGGAAAAAACATAAAAAGATCATTATCATTTAAAATAGTATTGAAATGCATAAAAATGAAATTTACTTAATGAATTTTAATAAGGGAGATCCGTAAATTTAAATTGGGATCTAAGAGAAAATGCTAGAAGTTTTCGTTTCTATTTTAATTTTTTTTTATTTTAAATTTAATGTATATAGAAAAAAGTAAGCCATTGAAATATTAAAAGACCCATGCTTTTAGTATTATATAAACATTTTATATTATCTAAATAATTAATAAAAGAATTAAGCCAGTCAAAGATATAACAGAAGTGACAAGATGAAAGGAAAAAGGGGAATTTCAACAAAAGTTCATGACGGGATCCAACGGAAACAAGTGAGAACGAGAAGTATTCAAAACACTGCAACGATCAAAGCCGAGCAACAGAAGGACATCTGATGTGCAGGTAAGTGGTAAACGCTAAATAATATACGTTATTTATTAATAAATATTCCAATGTATTTTTAAATTGAGTATTCCGATTTTACAGTGGAAAAAATTCATTCACAATAGGCTTGACAAGTTATTTCTGAGCAACTAAAACAATTTTTCTACTGTCTCCAAATTTGCTGAAAAAGAAAAAAATTATTTCCTATTTAAACTGAAATATACAAAACTTGTTTGTTACTAAAAAACTCCACGCTTTACCAGCGATATTTCGCAGCGATCTTTCCCTGCTTCTTCCAGCTACATTTCGAAAAAATTAAAACCGAGGCAGTTATAACAAAGAATAAGTCCTATACAATTACAAATGTATATTTTAAAGTCTTTAAACATGGTATAATCGAATCTTGTATAAAACTATTCAAAACATAATTGTCTCAAAACTTTTAATATGAAAATATAAAAAATGAAACTTAAAATTTGTATATTATGTACATCGGATTGGATTGGATTTATGTAAATCTTACTTATGAGCAATCATTTTAGGATTGCACCATTGTGGGCAAACAATCTCAAACAAGAACAATTGAAAATATGTATTTTAAGATTTCCACAAAATTGATTAGGATTGATTACCATTTGCCGTATGAAATATTTTTTTCCTTGAAAACAATCGTAGTTATGTACATCAATAAAGTCATTTTCGACGTACAACAAATTCTTCAGATTGCTTAGCAATTGAGGACGTCTATGGAAAAAGGGCTTAAGTGCACTTAAGCCTTTCTTTGTAAGAATGCATTTTCGACAAAGAAAAATCGAATAAATGTTGGGTTATCACCAAAAGAATTGCTGATAAGAATACTACTAATACTATTAATAGTAAATGCTAATTCGTTTGGTGATAACCCACATTTATTCGATTTTCTTTGTCGAAAATATATTCTTACAAAGAAAGGCTAAAATGCACTTAAGCCCTTTTTCCATAGAGGTCCTCAATTGTTATTTGATCAGAAAATTGTCAAATTAATCGTAATTGAATTGATTTTATTTTATGTTTGTTTTTGTTTTTTTTCGCAATTTGATCTTTTTTTTTAATAATTTTAATAGTAATTAGTGGTCTATTGTAGAAAACTTTTTTGGAATTCATTTCAAATCTGGGATTGACACAAAAATTCTAAAACTTATCTATAAATCTAATTACATACATATTTAATCTGCCAACCGTTACGAATTATCGATAACATTTTTTTTTTAAGATTATGGATGGGGCTTGAGTAATATTGAAAGGGATCTGGAGTTAAAAAGATGAGAACTAGTGTTCTATTTGATGTGTATGAATAGAGAAATATGTTTATATTTTATTTATACTGACTCGAAAAATATATAATTAATCATCTTCATGAAATTGCGGCAAGAAAGTGAAGGGCGAGGGTCAAAATCAAGTCTAGTGACACGAGATGTTCGCAAGCCAAAATCGAGAACAAAAAGAAATTGAACAACGAGTCATTCTCTGGCATTTCTGACTCATTGACTTTAGCGTTGTTGTTTTTAGTAACTGACAAATGGAATTATTTTCTTCACTGTCAAATATACAAAGTTAATGGCTTCAATTCAAATAATAGCCAACTGATAATTTTTTTTAGCTAAGTCAGAGAAAAGTAACCTAAGAAATGATTAAAATTTTATAGACTTGGTAATTCAAAAAGTAATTTTCCCACATATTTCAAATTTTTAAGTTGTTGAATACAGTTATTTATAGACTCAATGTTCTGTCAAATATTACTGGTGACCTCTCTTTCTCAGTCTTTAAAAAGAAAGTTCCTTGGATTAATTTTTTGAACTCTATTTTTTTTATAAGTATTTATAAGTATTCTTTACTCGGAAAGTAAAGTATTTATTCTGAAAAAGAGAATTAACCATTATCACTCGAAAATGTTAATGTAGTATTTCAAATTATAATATTAAATGAGTGAGTGTATTCAAAGTAAGCTAGGAACTAAGCTGAAGCACACTCATAAAACTTCCATATTAAGATTTTCGTTATATTGCTAGGTATGAATAAAGGAGAATGGAAAATCTATATGGGATTTGCCCCACCCTTTATAGTGATAAGATATATACCTACAGAAAGATCTCCTTACATAGAACATATGTTATTATTAAGACTCGTCGCAATTATAAGTCCGTTCGGAGTTATATACGTCTAGATACGACTTATCTCGTTGACATCTTACTTCTCGGATGTATTAATTAATTATCATTTAATACTTATTTTCAGTAACAGTAAATATTATTTTCATTTATTACATGTACATAGTTATTATTTACTTTAACTAAATGATAATATTAATTATTAATTATGTATAATACTTATTAACAGTGTGATTGATTGATTGTGGTGAATGTGGGTGTCAGGGAAGTCAACCAAGTACCTTCCCTGCCACCCACATTCAACACAATCAATCACTCAAACGTTATATTTAGACTCATATAACTCCGAGCGGACTAATAATTGAGAAAAGTCATAATGATAAAAAATCTTCTATTGATAGAGATCTTTCCTTACGTATATATCTTATCACTATACAGTGGTGGGGCAGATCTGCTCATTCTCCTTTGTTGTTTAAATAGATTAACATCAGGGTCGTTTTAACTTTAAACTTACATGTATTGAGCGAAGTCTTCCATGGTTGCGTTGATCATTAGTTTCATCTGAACTACTGAGTGGCCATTCTCACTATCCTCGCTGTTCAGTATCATTTCTATATAATACCCTTTTATAGGTCTGTTTATTTTTTTTTTTTTACAGAACGTTTCTTAATTTAGTGTTTTTCAATATAACTTTTTTTAGTGTTCTTAGTAAGAAAAAGAAAAATATGAAGCCTTTCTGAATCAAAGTTTGAACTATACTGTTTATTATAATGACAAATACTAAGAATATACTGCAATATACAGGGACTTCATATAAAAAGACCACCTTTATGGTAAACACAGCTACACTGTCGTTTAGTGAAATTTGACTTCTGAAAGTGACTTAGGGACAGTGACTTTTGCGCCATTAAAATCAAATAACCAAATCAACCTAAAAGGATTTGTCGGATTACTGAATTTGCGTAATATACCAGAGATGCTCTAGTGAGCAAATGATTAAACGCCGAAAATTCTGAAAATTAAATTCTGCATATGTTTAAGTCCTTAGTATTTACAGACAGTTTCAGATTTCTACGAATATTTTCAGGTGGCTAACAGTACAATGATATGTTTCCTTCTATTAGCTCGCTTAACAATTAGTAGTGATTTCAATATTATTGGGATTTCATCTTGAAGATGGTGCCCTTAGCCTTAAAGCATCTGGATGGTCAGCTGTGCGTCGTTTTAGGGGATTTCATCAACTCAGTGAGGTTCCGTTCTAGGTACCTGGCTGGTCAATCTATTGTTGCATTATTATGAAGAATTTCCTGTGTGATGTGATCCGTGTTAGATCGAGTCTTTTGGTGCTGAAAGACTATCTTCGATGGTCGTCGTGAATGGTAAAATTATAGATTCATTATCAGACCAACGTACTGAAGAGCTGCCATTATGCCTTTAAACTATTACGTTGAGATTTTTCTTTTATAGTCAGCTGTTCCCAACACCATTACACAGACATTACGGAAATTTGACGTTTCAGCAATCGTCTGTTAGAATTGCGTTTCAGCAATCGTTTCCAGCAATCTTCTCCTAGCACGTACGCAGCAATCAGAAGCGGCCCATTCGCCTTGCAGCTCTAGTAGTTCTCTATGCCATATGAATCTTTGTTGCGGATGTTTTGACCTCTAATAGCCAAATTAACATATAAACGATGTTTATGTTGATCTTTACTATATTTCGTTTCTGTCGAAGTTTCAATCAGCTATAGAATCTAGAAACGCTACAGAATTTAAAATGCAATGTACAAGGACGTTAAGTTGGATTGTGATCACCTTTGTGATCTAATAAAACGGAAAAGTGATATAAATCCAGGATAACACATTAAGGATACCAACATTTTACCAATTTACAGATAAATGGTTAAAGGGACAATTTTGTTTGTATCTGTTTGTGTGTGTGACAAGAGCGCGCGCGCGCGTGTGAGAGAGAGAGTGAGACGTAGAATGTTATTAAAAAAAATAATATATTAAGATGTAGCATTATTTTTTTATTTTTTCAGCATCACAAATTCTGATAGTTCATAAAGGCAAAAGTCTGTTTTCTCTAAACATTTTCTCGACTTACCTCTCTTCATCCACTCAGCCGAAAATTACAGAGGAAAATTCTTCAGCAAAAAACGATTTTTACTTAGTAATTTATCAATTCTTCAAGCGTTCCACATTCAGTTCGCATAAAAAAGGGTGGGCGTGGGACTATCTGTATCACTGTGATTTTCTCTATAATCAGAAAACAATTTTTGGAAGATCCTCGACTATGTCAAAGAAATATGTGTATTATTCATTTCTTTGGCTATTAAATTCACTACATACAGCGCTTTACATTCGGTTTCAGTTTCAAAAGCCAAGCGTCATTAAAGCAGATGAAGAATCTCGTAGGGCTTCGTTTTAAGTAAAAAACTAAAATTAAAAATGAAAAGAGATAAACCTCTTTTTGAAAATATTCCCGGATCAAAAAGAAGCATCGAAAATTTATTTCAACAAAAGATAAAGTTTAGTTTATTTTGCTGTATTGCTTCTATAATCCATAAGCCGCCTAAAAAAAGTATTGGTTGCAGCAAAAAATCTCAAGATGATTAAAATAATCTTTTCAACGATCTTTTTTCTTGGGTCGTCATGCTTTAATCCCAGGTGTGAAAAGAAAAAAAATCGAATAGCTGAAATATCGGAATTATGAATTTAATGTAATTATAAATTTTTAATAAGCTGATTTTTTTAAAAAGCCTGATAAGAATATGTCTGCATTTGTTTGTTCAATTCCATAATTCAATCAATAATAAATGACCAATATCACACAATGCATATAAAAAACTATTTAATAAAATAACATGTTTCGAGAAGCCCGAAGTAAACTGCTCTCTTCCTCAGATACAAAAGACCAACATCTGGGGAAGAGATCCGTTTACTTCGGGCTTCTCGAAACATGTCATTTTATTAAATAGTCTTTTGTATGTATTGTGCGATACTGGTCATTTTATTATTGTTACTTCTCGCACGTTAATAATCTTCATCAATATTTCAATCTTTGGTAGACAATACATTAGACATTTTTTTTTTTTTTTCAGAAATATGTTTTGGAGACATTAACTGAAAAATTTATTTATTTTTCATATTTAGATTGACTCTTCATAATGTGGCGAATCATAATCATTGTTGTATCTGTAGCTGCACTGAAAAACAGCTTTTTGATAGAAGGTAAGGAATGACACAATATAGAATAGCACAGCAAGTCACACAGCACTATTTTCAAAACTGCAGAATGGAAATGGAATTATCAGTTAATTGAAAAATAACCTAATTAGCGAAGAGGAATACTTTTGTTCATGTGGCCAGCGACCTTAAAGTTTATCTGTTTTGGTCTATATTCGAAATGAAATACTTAGTATTTTTTCAAATTTAAACTTCTTGAGAAAGATAAAAACTTTTGAGCAAACATAACTAATGTATGGTCAATCGAATTGAAAATGAACATTCTTTTTTTAATTTTTTAAAATATATCCTAATAAAATTCTATGATTTTTCTTTTGTTCAAAGGAGCTACAATAAAGTCAAAACGAGAAACTGATTCAGGTAACTAATTTGAAATGCTTGGATATAAAAGTAACGAGCTAAGTTTTTTAAAAACAACTTTCTAAGGAACTTTGAGAATATGAACGAAAATCAGTTGTTGCTTTTATCATTAAGTGATGTTTATTTATATCTTCATAAAATATTTTCTTTTATTTTCTATATAATATTAGAAACTGAAATGGAATCGACGTCAGAAGATATTCCACCAATGATTAATCCAGGTAAATAGTCTTATGAAATGTATAATTTCGGATTTAAGAATAAACAGATTCTTTTTTTTTTATTTTAGTTTCTCTTTTTATGAGTTTATATTTTTCAAACATTTGTACAAAACAATTATATTAGATAGAAACAATAAAGATAAAAAAATAATTAGAAAGTCAAATTAAATCAAAATTAACGTCCTGTGAAAAAAACGAACAATAAGGTTCCACTACAATAAGATCCCACTGAGCTATTTTTGAAATTGTCATACCGGGAATCAAAACAGACTGTTTCGACCTTCCTAGGTCTCATCAGTGTGATTCGCCCAGTACTTTTAACTCAGTGGTATGAAAAGAAACATATACAAAGGACAAGCATAAACAAAATTTTAGTAGTAGTAGTTACAATAAAAAGTCATTTAAAAAGGCCACGATACTAGCATAAAAATATAATGTAATTTTAAAAAAGACCAGACGCCGTTTCGTCCCGTACTACAGGACTTCATCAATGGTTGTTTTGTGGCGTGAAGTCAATGGACTAGTAGGACTCGGCTCGTCCCCTAAGTGTTCCTTCTGTAGAGTTGGATTCGGCCAGCCGGCATTCTATCTCCCGTCCCATCAGCCACAACAAGCAATCAACTGCCCAACAGGACTAGTTCCGAGACTGTTGTTCCTCTCGCAACTTTAACATTTTCACACGCTTCGGCGTTCTGTGGTAAAAAAACTTCCGTATCTCCATTTTTATTAGAAATGGATACCTAAGTCTTTAACATTTTTATAATTTGTTTTCTGTATAGATTTGTTAAATAGTGCCGTAACAGTCCCTTATAGCTGGTCCCGTCTGACAATAGTCACAGCACGCCACTGACTATTAACCATTGACAAAGTCCAGTAGTACGGAACGAAACGGAGTCTACTATTTTTTAAATTACATTATACTTTTATGCTAGTGTGTTGGCCGCTTTAAGTGACTTTTTAAATCCGTAAGTACACTTAAAAAAATTTTTTATCAATTAGTTTCAATAAACATTGTAACAATCTGCTAGATGCTGGCTTTACGTGTGCTGTTCATACTTTGATACACAATAGCTAAGCCTGTACACCTGCTTAAGTTGAAATCTTTATGAAACATTAATTACAAAGATCCGACCAGGTTTCAGTCACTAAATGTAGCGCGGCTTTTTTCAATTTAATAAAAAATATTTTTTTTTGAACATAATTAAGAGTATTTATTTAATTAAAAGAAACTATATTGAATTATGTCATTTGACGTAATCGTGCAAAAAACAAATCATTCAGCATCATTGGCTCCTATCGGCATACAAGGGAAACTAAGTAATATCAACACAAAGGCCATGTGTATTTGTCGCGGGTTCGATTCCCGGTCTCAGCGGAGACGGGAATTTTTCCACGCTCCATTCTCCTCCAAACGGGTCCTAGGGCCTACCTAGCCATCTGTGGAATGGGTACCGCGTTTCTTTCCCGGGAGTTAAAGGCGGGCGGGCGTCGGGCTGACCTCCCGACCTCAACCTAGTGCCGTTGGTCAAGTAACGCCGGGACCTTACCTCCCGCGAGCCCTTGGGCCTGCATAGGCCTGTCGTGGCATCCTTTAATTTTAATCAACAGATTTATGCATTCGCTTGAAACTGTTCTATCACCTTGATTCACCTTTTTGACTAAAAAAGAAGAACAATGCTAAAAAATTAAGAACAATTAAAAAATAATTAAAAATAAACTATGGCTTCTAATAATTTATGCCAAATTAATTAAAAAACCAACTCCTTTTGAATCACTTTATTTTGCTTTTTTATGTTCATGAACGATCTTCTTTGGAAACCATATTCAACCATGGATGAAATTGACAGGAATTCGTTATATGCGTCACTGGTAGTTAAAATAAATTAAGTTATTATTATCAACACGGTGAAAGATGAACCTCCCATAATGCAAAGCAGATTATTGTTCTTTCCTGGCCATTCGCTAACTTTGAAAGAGAAGAGGTCGCTTCTCTTCTATTTCAATGTTAGCGGAAGGCCAGGAAAGGACAATCTATAATCTGCTTTGCATTCTGGGAGGTTCATCTTTCACCGTGTTGATAATAATAAATAAATTAATGTATAATTAAGTCGTAAGACAATTTGAAATGTAATTGTTTTTATTAAGAAGAATTTTTAATGACTTTTAGTTTTGTGTAATTAAATCTATTTCATTGAGTTATGTAAATTTCTCATTTACGTCATGTAATAGCTTTTAATAGGTCGATCCAATTTCTGTATAAATAACGTAACAATCAATGTATCTAATCACTTGAAAAAAGTCACTCTACATTTAGTGACTATCCTGGTCGGATCTTTGTAATTAATGTTTCATAAAGATTTCAACTTAAGCAGGTGTGCAGGCTTAGTTATTGTGTATCAATCTGATTATGTTACTGAAATATTTCAATAGAAGTACGATTGCGTTTCAGGATTTCTGGAAGGTGACATCGGGGAAATTCCAGAAGAGTATTCAGAAAATAAACCTAAATCCGTTGATGAGGTAAGATTAAAGTTTTTAATGATGTTTTCTTTATTTATTGAATACCCAGAGAAACTGATCTAATAAATTCTTGTTCTTCTATTTCTTAATGCAGATTCTTAACGAGAGATTAAAAGATTCTAGTAGCAAATGGCCTAATGGTGTTGTACCATATACTATTGACACATCCCTTCGTAAGTTTAACCTAAAATTATTTTCACTAAACAATCATTACAATAATAAATTAATTTCCTCAATTTCCTGCAGTGTCTTTGAATAACCCCAAACTTTCATTTTCGTAATGGTAAAAGTGGTTGTCTAAATAGTAAGTTTTTATATGTTACAAAATGGAGCGTTATCGACTAATTCAGTGGTGCCCAACCTTTCGTAATATGAAGGCCAAAATTGACTTTGCTGTGAATCTCGCGGGTCACAATGTGACGGAATCTCCTATTTAACCAAAAAAAAAAACAAAAAAAAAACAGGAATTAAAGAGCGGGTCACATGTAACACCTTCGCGGGCCGTAGGTTGGGCATCACTGGACTAATTGAATTATGTAATCAGAATACATAAGGGATTCAAATATAAAAAAGAAAAACTATCTTTTTAGTTATTATCAGTGATAAATATTCTTGGTTGATGACACTAACAAGCATAAAGGTTTGAATGCTTAAGGTCCACAAATATAGTAATTTTTTTTTTTTTTTTTTTTTTAAATGCATCAAAGTAATTTTTACATTTATACTTTAAATTGTACAAAGTTAAAACTGAGTCTAAATAATAATAACACTGCGTCATTCTGACTTGTGTTCAGGTAAGTTCCACTTAATTATTAATTGTCACTTGAATAATAAAGTTCACTAAGGTGAGTAAAATTTAATAGTTCAACTATATCACACAAATAATTCTTCACTCTTAAATATGGTAGCACTTTTACTATAAGAATTAATTATATTATTCCTTAATAATTGCACTACACTAAGCACTTTAAATATCGCACAAATAACGAAGCTTAATTCACTTATTAAAACTTCTAACACAAAAATTATTCACTGTTCGTAGAATTGACTGCGATGCCCCTCTAAGCTTAATGGCTTCTTCCACTTATTCGGTAATTCTATTTCTAATAATATAATTAAAGTTCACAACTTACAGTTTGCTGACTGCGTTGTTATAATTCACAATTATCTTGCTTCCTTCTGTTGCACTGAATTTCCTTTCAAAGTTCCCGCGGCTTCTTTCAAACTTGTCATTAAACCTACGACACAACGTATCCTGCCGTTCTCGGTTAACAGGTGACTGCGCTGTATCGAGTTGGCTTCTCTCCAGGATATCTCGGTGTGACGTCATTGGTTAGGTTTCTGACGCAATAGTCTTCGCTGACTATGATTAAGAACCGGGTTATGTTTAGAATTGCATTGGCGTATTTTAATTCAGTCTTTTCAAGTATCGTGGCTTCACAAATAATTACGCTTCACTTAGTAATTACGCCGTGTCGCTAATTCGGTCAGTTTGACTTCAATCTTCACATAAAACTTTCACTTTTAATAATATTTAATCGATTGGCTTTTCACCTTGTGAATGGAACTTTCCACTTCTCAATAGTAGGTGACTTCTAGGCTCAAACTTTTCCGTTACGTTTGCTTGGTAATGGGTTCGGTCTCGTCTCATTAGAAACTTGTGATACGAAAATGTGTTGTCTTCTGGTTGCATTGACTCTTAAAGTCTGTCCACCAGCATGTGAGACTTGGCCACGCCTACGTCACGTGGTACGGGACGGTTCTATAAATCCATTTGAGGGGTAGATGTTTTTTTCTATTTTCAGTGCAAATCGTTTCTTGTTTATAACAAAGGAATTGATGATATGAAATACGACTTATATACGACTTTTCTTATATATAATAATAACTATGTTAATTTTAACCATAACGATATAGAAAACTGATTTGTTGTTTAAGAACTGTTATATTTATATTGTTTCTTATTTATTTAAATTATGAAAAATCATAATTGTATAAAATTATATTAATTAATGTAAGTAACAAATATATACACTTCATGGTAATAAATTGTTTTATTTAACAATTAATTGTTCACAATTAAAATAAAAAAAGTTAATTATAACTGCAAGGTTTGATATAACGGAAATGAAAATAAAACTAAAATAATATAATATTGTTTGTAATAATAATAGTCAATCAAAACACCAAAATAAAATTGTTAGAAAAATCAAAAATAATCAACAATATTGCAGATGATGATTTAAATTTTTATTAATGAAAGATCGTAACTGTTTTTAACGAAATTACAAACACTAAATCTTGACTTTTTTTTTTTTACTATTTTACTGTTCGCCAGTCCTATTAGGTGTTCAAAAATAAAGAATACCTGTAATATAGGTGCTCATAATAATTTATAATTATTAACTGCAGATTAATTAACTTTGTTAATTATCTAATACAAAAGAAAAGAAATGTAACAATAGTTAAAAGTTAAGAATTCAGAGTAATATTCTCATCAATTACTTCAGCGATTAATGAAATTTTAACCTTTTTAATACTTTTTAATGTTTTAGAATTATATTTTTCCCAATTAATATGACTGAATAATTTATATTTTATATAGTTTTCTAATCTTAGACCAAAATTATTATTCGTTTTATTGATTTGAAAGATTTTTAACCAATTGTATCTAGTTATTTTTTTTTCATTATTTTGATTATTTTTTCCCCCTATTGACATTATAAATGTTATTCATAATTATTTTATAAATATTTTCTTCTTTAATAGTAAGTATTTTTAAAATTTTTCCTAATTTTTTTTTTCCCAAAATTTTTCTTTTCCAACCCTCATCCCTATTGTGAAATGGACTCTCCGTTTGAAGAGGCGTGGCTAAGTCTCATCTGCTGGTGGACAGACTTTACATTTTCTTTCTTCCATTGATTGATTGACTGACCCTTCTGCCACTTCTAATTCTTCTTTGAATTTTCGTTTCTTCAGTTCGAAGTTCTTATTTCTATCTTCTGACTTCTGAACGTCTTTGCTTCTGAATTTTACGATTTGAATTCTCAGTTCGGACTTCTTAACGTTCTGTCTGGAGAGCGTTCTTATTTTACTTTTGACACTCTCTTCTGAACACGCTCTAATGCTCTATTGGAACATTCCACTGCTGTTCAACTACTTCTGAATTACTCCACTACACTTCACTATTAACTGGAATCGTGGCTGCCTTCAGTATTTATCGCATCTCTCGATTACGTCATCCATTTTTACAAAATATATTCAGTATGTTCAAAATATATTCAAAATGAATTTCCAATTTTCGTTTGAAGCTTCCAATAAATTATTTAATTTTAATTTATACTTGAAATTAAATATGAGCTTCAAGGTTAAACCGAGAACAATGCAACTCCTACCAAAAAAGAAAGCAAGTCACTGACTTAAATTACATGTTATCTGTCTGCCAGTTTATAAAAATATACGTTAATTACTTATAAGCTGGCATAGTGCATAATGCTTTTTTATCCAGTGGTTTTTCAATATTTTTATTATTATTTTGTTTACTGAAAGAATTGATTACAGTAGAACCTCGATTAACCGAAGTGGTCGGGATCGGACCTCCATCGGTAAATCGAAAATTCCGGATAGAAAAGACAGCACTTAAAAATGGCCGTCAGGAGATCGCAAAAATTTTAACACTGGATTTTAAACAAATACATATGTACAAAATAACTAAATGTGATATTTTTAATTATATTACTATAATTAGAAACAATAAATTTGTTCAATAGATGTCACACAAGTCAGAAAATGCAATGTAATTGTTTATATTACATACGATACATACTTTACATTGGTTTAAACGGAAGTTTGCTCTGCCGTAAGCACGACTGACGTCGTTTAGCCGCTCTAAACAAAAAAAAATAAGGAAACCGATGTCGGTTAAACGAGGTTCCGGTTAAAAGAGTTTCGGATAATTGAGGTTCTACTGTACTTATTTTTTAATCAGTATATTTCGGGTGATTATTGAGTCACCCTACTGTTGAGAGATAATTAAGTCGTGTGTTTCTATACAGTTTTATAAATAAAAACTAGGTTCAGTTATGCTGAAAGGTATTTTTTTTTCTTAAGTTTTCAGATCCTTGTTCTGTGCTCATTGAAACATTAACAACTGAGTTTTCAGATCGTTCGTGAAGTTAAATTTGACATAGTAGCGCACATTGGGTTGAACAGGCCAGTTAAAACTTCATCAAAATCAAAATGCAGAGTATATCGGAAAGTATGACCAAGACGCTTTATGACATAAGCTATATGACTCAAAGACTAACGGAAAAACCATCTGAAATTAAGTCGAAGATAATAATGTAATGGAAGTCTCAAACAGTTATTTGAATTATGAAATTCGCAAGAGACGAATCTGACTTGCTTCGAACAAGGGATAGATTCAGAAGGAGATTATGTATAATGATCCAAATAATTCCTTTCCTGCAGATATTTGTCAAGAATGATCCATGATGGGAATTAACTTGACATGGACTCTCCAACTATCTTCTCTTTATAAATGAGTTCAGTATCAATTTAGCAATGACTTCCAACTCTATTGCTTGAACATTTATGCGAAAAAGGATAGGAAAGACGTCAACGGAGGCTTTAATCCATACTTGTGCAATAAAAGATCAATGCATGCAAACAGAAGTGGTTATGTGAATTCTTACCATTTGTGTTTTGATTTCAACAGGACCCACAACACTTGTTTCTCCAATATTGTTAGACTTTCATAAATATAAATAAGAAACAAAAACAAAACAAAACCATCTAGTTCTACGACAGCTAAATTTCAGTTTCTCTACATTCTTCCATAAATCTCTAAGGGGCTGCTATTGCTGTCTGTTTCCTGATATTATTTGAATTAATCGACGAAAAAAAAAATGTCAGAAGTAAGAGCAGGTTTTGCTAATTCTGTATAACGGGGTCTATTTTCTGTGATTTTATGTAACTTATTCATTCTGCATTTAAAGGAATTTAAAGTATATTCCTAATCATCAATTCGTTTTAAATAGACAGCATTTTTTTCTTTTGCTATCTTTTGCATTTTTTGCTTTCTCCTTAATGCACTTGAAGATATTAAATATTTTTTAATTGTTATTGCACAAGTATATTCTCATTGTAAGAAAATGTAAACAGCCCTTACATTGTCAAAAATTCCTAAAGATTTTCTTGTTAGATTCTGCAACCTATTTAAGACATTTTGTTATTATCATAATTACAGAATATTTGAAGTCTAATATAATGTCTGCTATGGAGCATATTGTTAATTCTACAGGATGCATCCGATTTGTAGCTCGTACAGATCAACGAGATTATCTTTGGATGTTCAGACCACAAAGACCAGTGTAAGTATCAGAAGTAATTATTGTTATTATTACTACAGTGAAATTTTATCTATGCAGCAAAAAATTTAAAATTTAAGATTTCAAAAAATAAAATTAAGAATTCATTTAATGTAAAGTTGAAAGTTGCAATCTCATCACAAATGAACCTATAAATCGATTTATAATTTTCAATACTTAAAGCATCTAATTTCAGGCCAATGTAATAAAAAATTCTAATTAATTTTAAATATTTCTTAGGTGTCTATCGGAAACAATTGGCAGAAAAGGTGGTAGACAATTTGTGGCTCTGGGAAGAGGATGCGAATCTATAGGAGTTATTGTCCATGAGATTCTTCATGTCCTAGGGTTTTGGCATGAACATACACGACCAAACCGTGATGATCACATAATAATTAAAGAGGGAAATTTTAGACCAGGTAACGCAACAGAAACTAAATGAAAATGATTCATAGGCAAATTAAAATGAAATAATTACTATTATTTAACATATTAAAAAAACTATAAAAAACTATAAAATTTAATATTCTTTAACGATTTTTTTTCCCGCATTGCAAATTTAAGACAATTTGTTGAATTTATGCGCATTGCGATATTAAGAAGAGATACAGGTGTAAAGAAGTTTCTAATTTAGTGCCTATTTTCTCTGATAAGCTACCATACCTTTCCTTCAAGCCTATTTAAATTCGTTTCATTTTATGAAATTAATATAATAGCAAACTCTTGCAACCTGCTGATATATAATCAACAAGAAGGCAAATGTAAAAATATATTTAATACGGATGATCAAGGCAGATAAAACTGAACAAGTTTGGAACCTCATGTTACGGAGATAAACCCTTCCTCCACCAACGATGCTACTCGATGTAACTACCACGGTTATGGACAATCGTCCAGCATCGTAGTTTCTTTTGCAGGAGGCTTCTGGATAGATATTCCTAGAGGATTGTGCTGCATGCATCTAAACAGATTTTCCATACGTCAGCCAGCGTAAGAGGTGAGCGTCGTGCAATTCCAAATTTGAGAAGCCCGAAAGCACAGCGGTCTCTTGGAAAGGCATCACATGATTTAACGGATATGACGTAAAGGGAATGACATAAATCTCGGTCTCATTTGCCTTTCGCTCGTAGTATTGGACGAAGGAATGTGCAGTACAGGTGGATGCCTTGTCACCAATGGAGAGTCGTTGCCGTAAAGCTGTGGAACACGGCTGCCGTAGATGACTCCACGACAGTCTTTTCGAAGAACGCAGCATTTATCTTGGCATTAACGTCCACTCTGATCAGTGGGAGACGGCCACGAGCACAGTAGCCTGCGACAATCATGAAGCCTTTAAAGAACTTCTTTTTCCACTCCCTTACGAGTGCTTGCCCTTTGTAACGGTAACAAATCGCCCTAGGCTGGTTGCCATTTTACGGATACGTCCATGCTTCATCCAAGGTGAAAACATACTGATATTGGTCACGGGCGAGGTATCGTTGCATTGGTGAAGCTGTGTGTGCTCCTCGGTCAGTCTGTGACCACATGTTTTAAAGACCTTGTACATGCCAAGGCTTTTTCAGATTACATATCACCTGGTCCGCTGTGGTGTTCCTAATCTGTTGGCCAGGCAACGTTGGATGGGTGCTCTCCTGTGACCATCGCTCTGATTTCGTAGTAGGCGGTCGACTGACTTGTAGGCAAAGTCGGGTTCCTGTTTTGACAGTATCTTTGGCAGTTGAGTTTCGGAAGAATATGTGGCTAATGGTACCCTTGCTGACCACTAAATCTTGTCGGGGTTCTATTTTGCAATCATACTATTCCTCTACCTTGACATCAAAAAGGCGCAGATGTATCCTTTCCAGAAGGCATTACTTTCGCAGACATTATTTAACAAAAGATATATCACCGTTACAGAATAACAATGACTTCATATGTACTGCATCGGTGATCGCGATACTTTTCATCACGCGGGAAATAGGCCGGTTCGAAATCGTTCAATTTTATCTGCCTCAACCCTCCGTATTTGTAGTTCCAAGGATAAACTTTGAATTAAACATAAAACGTTAT
>JAFIDM010025978.1:1832-38671 GCA_023159025.1 Thereuonema tuberculata
TAATAATATTCATAAATTATTAAGTTGTTTTTTTTTTTTTAACTTTTCTTTTTCCGATAAACCGAAATCATAAAAAAAAAGAAAAAAAAAAAAAAAAAAATGTACATCATTATGTTCTTATTAAAAAAAAAGTCAATCACCTTTTTTTTTTTTTTTTTTCCTATCACAAAATAATAATGATGATGATTCCGGAAAATAACAAAACAAGGAAATGAGAATATTATTCTGTGTAACACGCTTTTTTTCCAGGAGTATTCCCTCTTCCCTGTTTTCTAAACTTACTATTAATTTTCTACCTTTTATTTTGCTTAAATTCTATTCTCATTTCTCTTGTGACCTCAGATCTAGTTGAATTGCTTTCTTTAATTATATATTATGGAAGTGCCTTTCTTTTTCCTTTTTAAAAATACGAATTCTGTCTTTTTTTTTGTCCAAAGTAAAAATTTGTATTAAACATTAATCGAAACATAACAGAAAGCTATTTCTCGTTTTTAGGTTTAGCGACTTTTTTTTTAAAAAAAAAGAAAGCTAGCAAACTTTTTTATTTACCTTAAAAAAATAGTTTTCTTTATTTTATTTTTTCTAAATAAAACTTTATTACAAAATAGCTTTTCTTTTGTTTGTCAGAATGAGGTCACCAGACGATAGAGGAGGCTGTTGTTGTAAGAAAATAATATTTTTTCTTTTTTTGATTTAACGGTTTTACTGTTGTGAAAAAAAACAAAAAAAAAAAGAAGATAAATTTGACATTTCAATCGGATTGATGAAAAGTAGGATAGGGCGTAGCAAAATAATAAACGTTTAGTAGTTGGATTATTTCATTTAAGTTTGGGGTGTAGCTCTATCGATGATTGGCATAAAAGGTTTGTTTAATAGTAATTGAAATTCAATAAAACTGATGTTTTTCAGAAAACTGTTAACACTTCTGAAGAAACTTGTATCCGAAAAGCAAGATGCGATTTTCATTGTATTCCTTCTATCCAAAATTCACATTTTTTGAAAATGTCTCATTTCGGAATAGATCGATTTGGTCCCAACTTTTCAAAACGCCATGAGAGATAAACCAGATAAAAACATTGTTTGTTTTTGTTTTGCTTAGTTTTCGTGTTTTTTATTCCGTTAATTATGATTTTTATTTTGTTCCAAAATATTAATAATGTTCTTTTTTTTATCCCTCCTATCTTCACCTTTCTTTTCTTTCTTTTATTACTAATTCACTACTTATTTTCGTACCCAAAACAATTACCTACAGATTTTGTAGCCTTAGGAGGAGGGATCTACATCCTGTTGAATTTAAAGGGTTAATCATAATTCATCTGAGAAAATATGTTTTTACCAATGGGTGAGACCAAATTATTTACAAGTGACCTCCTGGATCAGCTGTTTCACGCTCGGTGGCGATCATCAGCCAGGAGAAGTTACAGTAAATAACAAGGTCTCTGTACTGAGGCTAGTATGAACATCGGAAGCGCAGAGGTGCCTCAAAGGAAAAAATACACAATGAAGAACTCACCAATGAAAAATTTGGTCTCACCCATTGTTATTATTAATAATTCAAATGCGCAGTTTGAATTTTTATGCTTTAAAAAAATTCATTTAGGCCTGCACACTGCTTGCACATGAATTTTCTCACTAATTTTTCATTGGTGAGTTTTTCATTGTGTATTTTTTCCTTTGAGGCATCACTGCGCTTCCGATGTAAAATATGTTTTTAACGGTCAAAAATGATTTCCTACATCATCAGGAGTAGCAATTACTTAGCAAGACATGTCAGTACTGAATTATTCCGCGCCCGAAATCAACCGCCATGGTGCAATCATTGAATTGGCACATGGAAGCGGAGAAGTGAAACAAGATAATTAATGCATTTAGACAGTATCAAAAGCAAAGCGGCTCCATAATATGCACAATTTTATAAACAAACGTAGAGTGAACCTAACCAGGTCTAACGGACGCTTAAAGCAAACCGGAAGTTGGGGGGGGGTCAAAAGTGGTCGCTTCGATAAATAGGAAAATGTCAAACGACGTCCCCCCCCCCCAATATCGACCCTTCTAAACACATTGGTGGTGATACATTTTTGCCAGAAACGGTTGCTGAGATATGATAAAAGAAAAACGTATTGAAGCACCGAATTTTGAAGCCTCCCCCCTCATCCGGTCTGGGAGTGATCCTAGAGGTCTTATATTTTGGACGTGGTCACCTGCTTTTTGATGCTGAACACAATGGTAAAGGTTTCATTATAATATCTCTAACTGTTTGGCCACTACAGAGTGTAACATCCAGCAAGCCTAAAAGCAAGAGCGGTTCCCTATGTTTTACAGGCAAGCTATAATCTAGGAACCGCTAAAAAAAGAAAATTGCTTTCACCAACGATCGCTTTTTAGATCTTGTTTTTGATACTAATGCGAACGAGATATGTTTAATATTTCGCAGAGCAGATCGCCAGATTAAAATAAGCCGAGGAACAGTGGCATTCGTTTGTAGCTCATATCAATTCAGACCTGCGGCCTATGATCGAGCAGATAAGAGCCACTAGGAACGATGCAAATAATCCTATCCCCATTACTTCTTCTTCTTCCTCCAATCCTACTCCACCACCATCATCAGCACATTCTGGACTTTCCAACCCTTCCGTTACAACAACTCCTTCTCAACGTCCTCCCGAGTTTTCAGTTCCTCCAGTGAAATGAGGACGTAGGTCTTTCTCCAAAAAGAAAAGCAACGTCCCCTCGCAGAGAAATGCCTTTTCACGACCATCAACCGGTGAGACTGAATCTAACACAGAGACCGTTGATCCTGCCACAATCTTGGACGCTCAAGATTTGGATGCCCATTTGGAAACTCTTTAAAAAAGAACAACTGTTTCATCATTGAGTGAGTCACATTATCCTTTTTTTTTCTTCTTTATTTTGCACTATAGATTCTGTTATATAAAAGCGTTATTCTGTCTGTCATTGTCATAAGATTTTACGTTTTTCCAATTTTGTGACCAAACTTAAGAGATAGATTGGTCATGTAAATGGATAAAATGTAGAGCTTTTTAAGACAAACAAAATGCTACAAAAAAGGCGCCTTTTAAAGGATCAAATTTGGACTTTTTCTCAATCTAAACGAAAAAATAAAAGTTGGAAGAGAACATTATATTGAGAAAATGTTGGTATTTGAAATTTCTATCGAACGGTATATCAGTCATTAACAAACGTTTCTGCGTTTGGAAGATACATGCAAAAAGGAAGTGTTTTGGGGGACCCCCCCCCCCCCCCCCGGTGTGAGTGCCAACCTGAGTTAAGCGGAGAAGCCCACAATGACCTGGGAAGTCGTATATTCTCCGATATTCATATTAATTTGCTAAATAAATAAAGGTTTTTTTTTTCTTTTTTTTTAATGCTATACATGCAAGGGTTCCGGAGCGAAGCGACGGTACCCGTCTAGTAGAATCAGATTGGAAAATCGAACCTTATAGTATTATATCCTCATCTCTGATATCAGCTAGTAATATTCAAAACATGAATGAAATATTGATAAGAATGAAACTTTAAATCTAATATTAGATGAAAATAATGTCCATGAAAACTGCAGATAAATGGAATGTAGATAGGGTTTATTATAAAAATAGTGATCATGAGCAAAATTCGGAGGAAAATACGCAACCAGTATTGATTAATCAGAATAATGAATTAGACAATTGGCTGTCAGGTTTCATAACTGTAAAGCGTATCATTAGTCGCTATTACATCATGTAATATAGAACCGCGGGTGCTCAATATGAATTATCTTGTCCTACATTAGATGAAATAAGAGCCATGAATACGGGAGGTCGAAAAATAAGTTTAATGTTTATTGTAGAGCGTCGTTTTGAATTATTAATTCGCCAGTTTACTATCGAATGCAGTCCCGATTGCTCAGAATTCAAATAAATTGTGAACAATTTGAATGTGCTGTATTCTTAGTTTTTACAGCCAAAAAAAAGATTTTAAATCAGAGTCCGTATTAGAACTCATAGAGATGTTGGCACAGTCAGGAAAAAGAATAGATTGGTCCACAACATTCATTGTAAAAGTTATGTGTATATCGCCTCCGCATGGTGAAAGATTTAGAGACGAAAGTCAACTTCACATCAACTTTACATTAATGTAGATAAAAAGAAAAAAATCAAATTCAGAATCGTATTGATAAATTACGTTTGGCAGAGCGCTCATAGTGCAACGCGAAAATTCGTTACGTTTTAAGAAAATCAAACAGAATAATTCGTTTCAGTCATCGGAGACCAAAGACCTTCATCATAAGGCCAACATGCCCTTAGACAGTTTTGGAAATTTCCTAAAAATCCAACAGTTTCAGTCATATTTATAACCCAAAAATTATCAGATCATTGTCGTTTCTTACGAAATGGGGAATCAAATGCTTTTCATGGATCCGCCTGCTGAAAACGAATTAGTTCTGTTCCATTACGATGATCATTTTTGTGTTATAACACGTCTCGCTGCTTTTTATAACTATTCTTATTTTTGCACAACCTGTTTTAAGAAATATGCGCAAAAAGACAGACATAAAGGCTCCAAATTCTGCTCTGCTTGCAAGAAAGCTGGTGAATATTGCACTGTTGAAAGTTATATCAGAGGATATCTTTGTAATCAATATAAATAAATGCCTTAGCTGTAAAAAGATTGTCCTTTCCGACCATTTGTGCCATATTCAACCAGTTGTTCTACAGAGAAAAAAGTAAGGAGGAAGAAGATAAAATATTTCAATATTATTGCCAAATTCTGTTGCTCACAGTGTTCGGAGACTAAATCGGACAGCTGTCAAAACTGTAGCTATCCAAAACTTCCGATTTTCAAGGGGGAAACAGAATGGGTTTTTGAAACTTTTGAAAATAAGAAAGTTTCAGTAATTGTACATAATTCTAGTAGATCTGATTCCTACTTTATTATTCAATATATGTTAAACTTATATATAACTAAAAACCAAAAAATTTTAATGGTAATAAATTACTTTTCCTTCAATGGAATTCTATTCGATTTCTCGATTTATTTGCATTTCTGCCGATGGCCTTATAAAAACTACCCTAGGCATTCGGTCTTTATACTAGTCGATTATTAAAGGGATATTTCTCCTATTTGTTTAATTGAACAGAAAATTGGAATTACAAAGGTATCTATCTCGCATTGCAATTTTATAATGTAGATAGTATGTCACCCCAAGATCGTGAAACATTTCTCCAATGGTGTAATGAACAGATACAAAAGGTGAAATATTTGACTTTCAAAAAGAAATAGTAGAATATTGTGTCTAGGATGTTGAAATTTTAAGCGCTGTAGGTTTGAGGTTTCGTGAAGGTTTTAGCTCCGTCATTGGTTGTTGTCGATTTCAAATAGATATCACGATAGCTAGTATTTGTCACAGTGTTTTTCGAGCTAATTTTTAAAATCTGAAACAATTGCTGTTATCCCCCATAATGGTTTTTATAAAACAGCAAAACAGTACAGCAAGATCGTTACTGAATAGTTGGAATTTGAATCACACGCGCGTATAGAATTCATTCAACATGCTTTAAATCAAGGTGAAAAATTCATCCCGGAATGTCACTGTTTCGTCGATGGATACATCGAAAAAACACTCACAATATTTGAACTCAAGGTTGTTAGACCTATGGCTATGCTAAATGTTACAGAAATCGTTGTATGGTTCACCTTCACAGAGGAATGACCCATTCAAGAAATATTTGATTTGACACTTGAAAAAGTCCTGAAATCGGAGAAGATGGGTTATTTACGGAATATGTCAAAACATTTCTTAAAATCAAACAGGAAAGTGACGGTTATCCGTTAGACTGCGAAACAGAAAATCAAAAGAAAGCTTATATTAGTGAAATGCTAAAAATCAGGAAATATTTTTGGATCCCACCAAAATTCAGAAAAAACATCCGTTAAGAACCATTGCAAAGATTTGTCTGAATTCCATTTACGACAAGTTTGCACAAAGAATTAGAAAAAGTAAAACTGATTATATTGATAAATGAGAATCATACTTCAAATATGTTTTTAAGAAGCGAGAAATCAAAGGCAACAACTGAATAAATTCAAATTGTCTCTCTTGTTCGATTATAGGGAAGAAGTTGGGAACGGCCGTTTCGTTCTTCATCGGACTCTTCAGCCCAACCCCGCCTTCCCAGATAAAAGAACCAGAGAGGCAAGTATCATAAGTGAGGGTCACCATCACATCTGCCAGTGACCTCTCAAAAGCAAGAAAGACAAGAAATTAATTGGGGTGCCAACTCAGCACCACCAAAAACCTTTTCTTACATTCAGCAGGCAAAAAGGAAATAAATTTTAAAAAAAAAGAAATTCCAAATCGGAATACCAAACAAAAGCAAAAGCTAAATCAAATATTTTTATGTGCTGTGAAAAAATGCTTAAAAATCGAGAAATCAAAGACAGCACCTGAATAGAAGCGGGGTTGGGCTGAAGAGTCCGATGAAGGACGAAACGGCCGTTCTCAACTTCTTCTTTATAATCGAACAAGAGAGGCAATTTCAATTTATTCAGGTGCTGCCTTTGATTTCTCGCTTTTTAAGTATTTTTCACAGCACGTTAAATGATTTGATTTAGCATTTGCTTTTGTTTGGTATTCTGATTTGGAATTTCTTTTTCTTAGTTTATTTCTTTTTTGCCTGCTGAACGTAGGAAAAGGTTTTTGGTGGTGCTGAGTTGGCACCACAATTAATTTCTTGTCTTTCTTGCTTTGAGAGGTCACTGGCAGATGTGATGGTGACCCTCACTTACGATACTTGCCTCTCTGGTTCTTTTATCGGGAAAGACGGGGTTGGGCTGAAACCCAAAGAAAACATGGCTAAAACATCAAAAACCAATGACTGACTCTAGACATGCCAACAAACATTGCCACTGATAGCAAAAAATTGAAAGGATTAATACATCGAATCCTGTGGCACCTACAGCAGTGTACTGACTGCGTGGTAAACCTGCAGCCTAATCACTAGTTAAGGACTAAAGAAGAAGAAGAAAGAACTGTCATATTCATTTAGCAAACATAAGACTTTGGCGGGGGAGTGGGAGGGAGAAAGAAACAGGTTTAGACAGAAAAACAGAAGAACATTTTTTAATTTCGAATAGTTAAAAAATGTTACTACAGAAACAAACGTTAATTTCGAATAGTTTCTGTAGTAGGAAACACGGATCGAGAAATAACTCGAGAAAATAACGAACAGAATTCAATCGAAATGAATCAGTCCGAGACAACTGATTTTAATTGTGAAACTATCAGAGTATACATCACAATCTTTAAAAATGGAATCGGAAAGACTGAAATCAATTCGATGTTGGCCATTACCCTTTATCACATAAGAAGATTTACGAAAAGCTGATCTTTATTATCTAAAATGTGATGATAAAGTACAGTATGTATTCTCCCATGAAATAATAGGAAATTGGGAAAATGGAGATGACTTTTTAATGGAACACATTAGATATTTTCCTTATTGAACATTAATAACGAATCATAATGTTTCTACCGGTTAGAATACAGAAGGTGCATGATATACTTTTCGAACTTAGTCATAAAAAAAAAACCAAAGGGTGAGAATATGTCTTAGCATGTTATGTTATGAGAGCATGTCTTAACATGTTTTCCGTGCAGAACCAAGAGTTGAATTCGCACTGGTTTTTTTTCCTCTACACATTCTATTCTATGTTTTTATACGAGGTTACAACAATGGCCGAATATGAGATCGTAGGCAGTAAACATTTAAAGTTTCAACCACCGTTGACATGCATCGTCAGCGACCAACAGGATCTGTCAAAAACAGAATTTGTTCAAAAGTTTTTGCAGTTTAAAAACAATGTGATCCAACCTCCTCCAATGGATAATTCATGGCATTTCGACGTATATCAGACATGGTTTAAAGAATTTGAAAATTCGGTAAAATTCCAAGAAAGTACGCCTCATATGAAAAAATTAGAACCTACCATTCCAAAATTAGTAATTATTGATGATTAAATGGGAGTGAATAGTAATGCTGTGGAGGTTTTATTCACCAAATACAGTCATCATAAAAATTGCAGTGTTGTCTACATAGTTCAAAACTTATTTCATAAAATCGCTTCGCAATGCACAATTACCTTAAACACCCACTATTTTGTCCTTTTTAAAAACATAAGAGATTTATCTCAGATAACATTCTTTGCCAGATACTTATTTCCAAATAATGGAAAATTCCTGGTATTTCGTGATACTGTCCAACAACCATACTTGTATTTAATATTTGATTTGAAAGCCAGTTCTGTGCAATTCTGGAATATTTCCGCACCGGAATATTTCCCGATGAATCATTGGGTATTTATCAACCAACCAAAAAGTAATGTTATTATTATTCTTCGTTTTTTTCAAACAGTAGAAAAAAAATCAGAGAAAAAGGATCCGTTGAAATGGAAAGGTTGAGATGGCTCCTACGAAATGAACTCCGTGAAAGTTGATGAAATACACTAGAGTTTTACAAGCAATTCCACAACTTTCTCCCCGTCAGATTAGAGCCGTTGTTAAGGAAGGTAATTCTGATTTCATTATCTATTTAACGGAATTCGTCGATAATATTTTGCACGGAGATATACCTATAACCCCCTATCAGAATCGAAAGTTATCTTGTCACAAGAAAACACTTTATTTGATCGGTACATCGAAACTATCTATTCACAAGAAAAAAAATCCTAATGGTTCAAAAAGGTTCCAGACTTTTTCCATTTATAATTCCAGCATTGGCAGGATTGTTTGGAGGATTACTTGGAAGTAGTTGAAAAAAAAAAACAAACTCAATGGAACATGGAAAAAAGTTAGTTGTCTTACCAGAAGAAATAGCGTCACGAATGTTACTTTCTTCGCAAAAATGTGAACCCTCTCAAAATATTGTACTGAAATTAAATTTTTTAGAAAAAATGATGATTATTTACCTGATGATTTAAAAATTAAATTAATTAATAATATACAACAGCGTTTTCAAACATTTTATAATCAAAATAAAAGTAGATTACACTACGATGTTTTACAGATATCCGATACTACACCATCTGATCAGGTGAAAGTGAAATTTGAATCGGTTCGGAAAGAAAAAGAAAACAGCATTTTAGCACCATTACCTGGGAGAATGAAATTCTAACCAGATTACTAACATCATATCAACAACAACAAAAAAAATCTTGCAAAAAATTTGCTGGAACATCTTTTCAACATTTTAACACAGAGGATGTGGAACCACCCACGTTTAAGACTGATAAAGGTCGTGAATTTCTCAATAAGACTTTTCAAACATTTCTGAAAAAAATTAATGTTCACTTTTTCCCATCTGAAAATTCAGTCATTAAAGCATCATTTGCAGAGCGATTTGTAAGAATAAAAGTTTGAAACTTTTTAAAATATTTTCATTTCACCAGTTCTTATCATTACATTCATGTATTATAAGTTTTAGTGGACTCTTACAACAACAGTTTTCATTCGAGTATACGCATGGCTCCGAATGACATCACTGGTTCCAATCAACGTATTGTATAGCAGTGCCTTTATGGCAACCAAATGAAACCGAGATCATCATCATCGTCAGTTTCATCATTTAAGATAGAGCAGCAGGTACGCATTAGTAAAGCGAGAAGATCATTTCAAAAGGCTTCGAAGATGGGTGAATCCACGAAATTTTTACAATTTTTACAGTATTGTGTCAAACAGAAGACCTCTCGTATATCGTTTAAAGGATGAATCAGGAGAGCAAATACATGGAACTTTTTACCCTTGGGAATTACAGATAATTGAAAAGAGTGAAGAAAGTTTTTATCCAATTTAAAAAATCCTTAAAGAGAAGGGACGCGGGAATAAAAAATAGTTTTTAATTCGGTGGCAGGGTTACAGTTCTCCGTTTGATAGTTGGATTAATATCGGTGATTTACAACATGTTTTTAGTGCCTATAAAAAAAAGGAATAATTTTTATCTCACAAAACCGAGCAATTCGAGTTTGATCTTCTTTCCAAAAAAATTCGATCTCAACTTTCACTACGAAATTACCAAAAAGATTCGAATTAAAAGCTCCTTACGAGTGTGCATTCTCTGTCTCTAGATGTCGCTACTGACATTTAAAAATCGCGTCATAGATCTTAATCAAAAACTTTCCAAATCTGTCGAAGAGCGCAGTTTTAAATCGCCCTAAATTTGGTTGATAATGAGTGCATGAAGTGAGTTATCAACATAGCTGGTATAACTGGGAATGATAGTATATCCGTTGAAACAACAATTTAAAAATCTGAAAAACTCGTTCGCAGACTTACAGCTAGTATCAAAGAGCATCCAATACATCTGATGAAATAATGTTTTTACTAATTTATAATCGCATTATCATTTCTAGTTCGATTGTTTCAATCAGGCTGATCTCAGACATATAGATGAGAGAAATATGAATCAAATGATGGTTGTATTTAAACAAAGCACAATTGCAAAAGTTCCCCCTACTTTTACGGATATAGATCTTTCGAAAGCACCCCTTTTTTTTACTTTGAAATAAAGGGTTCGAGCTCTTCCATGATTAATTAATTCAAAATTCCCCAGGGATATTATTCGAATCCTTCCCGTTTAGCCCTGTTAATGTCAAATCGTATCAGGGATCGCTTTCGCTGTGAGGAGGAAAATTCACCATTTCAATTTACATATAATAATATTACTCATAGAATAACCCTTGAAATAACGGGACATTTTAAAGTGATTATAATCAGAGTTATCTGAATTGTTAGGTTTTCTCGGTCAAACAGAATTTTTGCTAACCGTTTAAGCTGGTTCAGTCATTGACTTAAATGGTGAGTTTTGTAGTATCTATATGTATTTTGATCTGATTAATAATTCTATTATTGTAATGTGATGGCTTTTACTTATGGTGCAAATTCGTGAAAAGATGGTGACTTAATAACAGAATCTTATACAAATCTGATTTATAGACCTTTATTACGTCATTCATTTGACACAATAACGATATTTTTAAGAAATGATGAAGGTGAATCTATTGTTTCAGAGAGGTCGAGTGACAATAACTATTCATTTCTGTAAAGCCCAATAGGAGAAAAAAAAAAGCAGTAAAGATAATAAACCTGTGTGATTGGTGAAAAAAACAAAATAAACTATAACAGATTGTGATAAAAAAAAAACAAAAAACAAACAAACAAACAAAACTGCTTTATTTGTGTGCCAGAAAGAGATGCGCTCGATACGCTACGAACCCCCCCCCTCCTGTTTTTGCTACTATGTAAATCAGTTTGGAGAATCGGGCCCCAACATTCCCAATAATCGGAGCCCAACATATATAGTGGTGTTCGATATCAACGGGGATATGGATTAGATAGCGTTTTCAGCTCATTATTTCGTTTGGCAAAACCAATGTTAAAACAACTCGCCTTTTCAGCCGGGTGCTACATACTAAAACCAGCGGAAATGTCTTAGACGATCTCGAACAAGATGAAAATTTACAGACTGCAGGCAAAAAACAACTTCAGCAAGCCTGGAAAGACAACTTCCGGTCAGAGAGACTTCCCAGACTTCCCAGACAGAGACTTCCCAGACTCGGTCGTTTATAAGGCAGATGAAAGTGGCATAGTGCATTTTTCCGGTGAGAGCGACCAGTGAGAGCAACCGGTTGGGTGAACGATCATCGGAGTTTTCCACTCGAAAAAAAAAAAGAAAAAAGACAGTAAAGAAAGAAGTTCGTCAGACACGAAAGACAAAAAAGAAGAAGAAAAAGGAGAAGATACCGCCAAAAAAAGCAAAACAACAAAGAAACCCAAAATTTCCAAAAGATATTTTTGATTACTGAAATGGCCACTGGCGACGGACAATTAATTCATTGTAAATCGGAGGGGAGTTTTAAAAATAAATTAGATCTTTTTACTCTTCCTCCTACTCAGGTAGTTATTCAAAATGGAGCCAATGAGAATATCACCCTATTGCTTCCATCATCGAAACAGGACCCATAGAGTTTGTGATAATGGGCGCCGGGGATGAATATTTGGATATATAACCCGTTTGCAGTCAATGTTAATCCAGGCCTCAAAAGCAGTCACTCGCTCGTGAGTGGTGGCAATGTATTAGAGCTCCAGGGCAGTCAGCACGGCGTTGTCTTATGCTGGCCGAACACGTAGCAATATGCGGCAATATTGCTGGACAATATTGCTCATTTCAACAATATTGGTATTGCTGGAAAAAAGGAACAATTTTAGTTGTCGGAAAGTATTGCTGGTGCGCCAGCGAATCACATGAACGGATGAAATCACGTGACAATGGTGACATAGAAGGAAGGCGGCGCTTTCACGATAGGAAAGTCATTTCGAGCAGTTTTTGTGAGATAGAAGGCATAAAATCATCAAAATAGGTCGGCCCAAAAAAGATAATTCAAACAAAAACATTTTGTTAATTGATAATGAAAGATTCTTAATTGATTTCTACAGAGGGAAGGCGTTTAATACTATAGCGATTCTGTACGATCGTAAAATTAGGCTTAAATGCACGTAAGAACACTCGATCGCTCCCATTTTATTCGCAAATAAATTGTATAAAACCGATGTCGTACAATCGCTGGGAATACTGTCCCAGTGATTTTATAATGCGCCGTTAAAGCATCAATAATCAGGCCAATATTCGATTACACAAAACTGTGTGTTCGCGCGTGATATGAACTGACAATATCAATTTTAAACAATATTGCCCCATATTGCTACGTGTTCGGCCAGCATTAAGGCAAAACAAACTCATAATTATCCAAAAACGTATATCGTACAACGTCATCTTCAATAAATTCAAAATAAGATATACTAAATAAACTTCAACCTCTTCAACAGTAGATTCCAATATTTCGTTTTTTTTTCTAAAACTTTCTCAAGGTTCCGAAGAATGTAGAATAAGCCAAAATAAAAACAAAAATAAAAAGTATGAAATAAGCAGAAAGAGGAATCTTTCTCTAACGAAAAGAATGAAATAAACAGTATATCACAAAAAACAATAATATATTACAAAAATGTAATAATAATAATATAATCGGTGGATAACAAATAATTATTTGAGATTAAAAAATTCTTTTAATCTCATATTGTTCATCAAAAATTTTCTGTACATAGATAATGACATCACTACTAGTCTTTTACATTAACTGTCTACTCTTAAAAAAAATCACTCCTAAAGCCCGTGCATCTCTAACAGTTTAAGCAGATGCACGGGCTTTAGGAGTGATTTTTTCTTAATAGATAATGACATCTTAGTCCAACGAATAGAGGTGTTTTACCTTACAAAAGGTCCGGTAGTTCTAATTTTTTGATATGTTGTCTAGGATGGTTAGTAAGTGTTTAAAATGCAAAATGCACAATTACGGAATGTGATTGGTTAAAATAAATATACATGGCTTTTGTAGATAATTAAATTCCCTACAAATTTTATTCTGATACTTGTTTCCCTGGAATAGGCCATAACTACTTGTACCCCTATGGAGTGTGGGGTAAAAAAAAAATCAAGAACAACGGAATGTTGCGTTTTTTGCTACTGTGACGCCACATTGTATCTAAAAAAATTCACTAATTACTTTCCAATTTTGGCTTGAATTTGGAGTGTATACCAACCCTAACTGAGTTTTTTTCATATTACAGCTCAATGCTCATGAGGCTGATACTATTTCACTTGAATATCTACTGGTGAGAGGGAATGTTCAATTTCAAATAACCCATCAACACAGCTGATATACAGTAAAACCCCGATTATCCGAATTTCCACTTTAACCGAGCTATCAAATATTTCTAGGATTTTTTTTTTTTTTGGTTCTACATTTTCCTTTTTAAAACTATCGAAAAAAATTCTGAACTTGATCTCACAAAAATCAGGAAAACGAAAGAGAATTCGCAGAATATTGGTCGCAATTAATCTTCGTTCATCTATTCATATGACCCCCTACCAGGAGTCGAGGATTGGTTTGGACTGGTCACTATTGTTTGAGCCAATCAACGAAGAGGATATACGTGACTGGATAATCAATGACGAACAACAAGACAGATGAAATGATCGTCAATAAGGAAAATGAATCTAGCGATGATGATGAAGATAGTGACGATGAAAATCGACTTTTGAAAATCTCGCATACAGATGGACTAAAAGCTATTGAAAGTGTTATTGAATATATAGAACACAAGAAGAAGCGACACCAGCAATCCTTTATCCTTAAAAAAATGGCGAAACATTGCTGTAGAAAAACTCCAAAGTAACGTAAAACAAAAAAACAATTAAGGACTTTTTTAAGTAAAAGAACTTTTTAATTATCATAACAATATGAATTGCATGTGGTGTATCTGTATTTGTATCTGTATAACTTTTTAACAAATATATATTTAAACCTATACGATTTATTTTATTTACAATTTCCGCTTTAACCGCTTTTTCGGTTATCCGAGTTAGTCTTGGTCCACATTAACTCGGAAAATCGGGACTCTACTGTATTTTTCAAAGCTGCATTTATTTAAACAAAGTAAGAACAAAAGGCAGTAATAATCCTACAAAAATCGGTAGCAATTGAACTAAAAACTGAAAAGAAAACAAATTTACATGTGCTTCGCTCGTTTCATAGAGCGTGAGTTAATGAAGTTGGGGTCTTCATTTCGTCAAATAGAGGAGTTACTAGATCGGCGTCGTCTTCGTCGTCGACGAGGACCTCATTCCTGTCACATTCTTGGCCAGCACAGAATTTGCAAAAGGCGGAACAATTGAGGCTCGCCTTTCTACAGCCACACGCCCCCATACAGCTAATTGTGCATCTGCATGAGATGATCTGCATGAGATGTAAGCAGGTTTGGAGGAGCAGCGTCTCCACTCATCCTGATGGGCTCCAGTCCTCGAGCTCCTCTACACCAGCCCCACTCGATCGGGTCTTTGTCTAAATCTCTCGAAAAGTGAATGTCATTCCCATGATTCAAATTGCCCATACGAAAATTTTGAGCTCAACTCCTGTTAAATATCCCATCACACATGTTGAATACAAAATCTTCTCCATCTCGGTGGGAACACTTCAAGATAACTTTGACAACAGCTTCATCGCACAAATACGTAAGAGAATTATCTAGAGTTGGTGCAAAATAGTGCTTTTAATGGATCCTATAAGGACAATCCATTTTTCTTCGAAGATTTCAACGTGAATCATCTTGTGCTGTCGGTGGACGGACAAAACATCCCGAGTCAGCTGTATCGTCCCAATTATTATAGAAAATTATATGCTCGAAATTATCTATCTTTGTTAACTGCAACGGGACGATATCTGGATGATGTTGATCTGGGAATAGACCACCATTCTTATTCTAATGGCATTATATGGATTTGACTCTTTACAAATCAGCTCATTATTAAGTTCCCATCCCGAAACAAAGATAAATTTGGTGGCATTTATCCATGTGATAAACTTCCAGTAAAAGCTTTACATCAGACCTATGTTGTCAACTTAGATGAACATACAATAGCAGGTTCGCACTGGGTGGCCATCTATTTTCACCCAATAAGTCAAGTGTCTATTTTTCTTACTCCTATGGTAGTCCAATAAGAAAACGTTCGATCAGACGTTTTATTTGGGCTAATGCAAAACATCTGAGAGATAGTCGTATGGTTCTTCAAGGACCTTATTCTGAAACATGTGGTGCATATTATTTATATTTTTTATTATTAATAGCTCGTGGTTTTTCTTATAATGAATTTCTCAAAATGTTCACAGAAAGAAAAGAATATAAATAAAGAAAGAAAAGAATATAAAGAAAGAAAGAAAAGTATAAATGATTTCATTTTATTCAACAGATTGAGATAACATTTTTCTCATCAGCTTCGTGAAATTCTTAGAAATTCACCTCAAATCTGTTCCACAACATAGTTGTGTAGAGCCTTACTAAGTTCACCACAAAATGAAAAAAAGAAAGAAAACAAAGTATAAAAACGAATATGATGACTTTTACTCAATTGTTGTTTTTTATTTTTGGAGAGGAGTTTTCAATATCTATTTGAGGTGATAGTTAAAATAGTATAGAAAAACCTTTTTGTAGAAAAAGAAACATTTTTGGGGATGGATTTAATCACTCTAGTCAATTTCTTCTCTAAAATAAAAGAATCTATATTTTCTTTTTATATACAATGATTTCTTACTGAAATTGTTTTAAAAAAACAAGATAATTAATGAAAAATACAGAAACTATATTGGCATTAACCTTAAAACATCTAAGACTTTAAAAAGACCACGACGTTTCAGAGCTTCACATATCAAGCTCCCTTCTCAAGTGGAAATGATTCATCCTTAACTAAAACCTTTCCTTCTCTGAGAATGTTAAACAGATAGAAATGGCCATTCCCATATTTAACAAAAACACCTCCTGGTGACAAATGCTTTAAACATGCACAGGAAGTGGTCGTCTGCGAAGGTTTCAAATGCACTCTTATGGAAAAAATTTTAAAGGAAATAATATAAATTTCAAAACCAGTATTCCAATATATTTGAAGTAGAAAGGTCCTGATTATAGCTACCTAATAATCTTATCACGCAAGATTCATAAAAGATACGCAAATATTTATTTTTACGTGCACCAAGAATCTCTACCTGTTCTAAGTCTAGCGAATGACCCGTTCGTTGGCAGTGAAGGGCAGTACTATAAGATAGATTAGCCTTTCTTACAGCTGAATCGTGCGCCTTTAAGCGCACGCTCAATTCCCTTTTGGAGTTGCCTATAGGTAAACAACTATTATTGCCTCTAACAGAAGATTTACACCTAATCCCATAAATGGTACCTTGAGTACTTGATCTATTATCTACATTAGAATGCCTTCTATTTAAGAAAGATATCATGGTATTCTGTGGTTTGCAGGCTATACCAATACCCACAATAGCCAGAGCCGGCTTTATCCTTTTAATGAGTGCTTCATCATATTTAAGGGATATGAAATTTTTATTCTCTTTACGTTTCTTGTCATTTATAGATTCAATTATATGCTTTTTATGTAATAACTTCTTCCTATAATTCTCAAAAACTTGTCCAATAACATGTTCTGGAAATTCATTGGCGATGAAAACACTTTTAATTTTCTGAAGTTCAGCATTGAAAATCCTCATATAGGAACTAATGCTATGTGCTCTATTTACTGCCATATATATAGAATTCCTTTTATATGACATAGATACCGCACTATGAAAGTTAATAGCAATTTGAGCATCTGTTTCTTTCCTATATACTGATGTTTCATAAAAGTCATCTTTCTTACGGATGCGAATATCCAAAAATGGCAAGGTATTACCTTCGTCCATTTTCATTGTGTATTGGATTTTTGGAAGAATGCTATTAACATCTGAAAGTATCTCAGTAGCATAATGCTCATTGATGATCAAAAAAGTATCATCAACATAGCGGCTTAGGTAATATACATTATGATGTACGTTATCAATAGAACATGTTTGATGTTCTATATAATTCATAACCACTTCAGCAAGCATCGCGGAAGATGGTAATCCCATAAATGTAACGGAAACTTGCAAATAAAACCTTTCATTGAAACAAAAGTACTGGATATGGAATAACAATTCCACCAATTGCAGAAAAACTTTAATATTAAAGAGAGCACCCTCGTGTGAAATATCATGATTTCGTTCAAAAATGAATTGCACAGCTTGAATAATAAGAGAAGGAGCAAGTGAAGTATATAAGTTTACAATGTCAAGGGAAATCATACTAGAATTTGATATAGTTCTGCTAGATTTCAAATAATCAAGAACCGGATCACGGTTACATGTTGAAAACTTGGAGCGAAAATTTAAAGTTTTAATTTGCGCTTCAATAATCTTAGAAATAATCATAATTGGTTTCCCTTTACAATTAATGATAGGTCTAATACGATAAAGACCTCCCTCTTTCTCTTTATGTCCCTTTAGGGAGTCCCTTGAAAAGAAGGAGCGTAGAATTAATACTAATACAATCATCGGCAGTCTCAATCTCAATAATACCCATATTGGATGCTTTTTCAAACCTATGATTTAATTCCTTGATAAGTTGCTCTTCAGTTGCATTTATAGCACAAAAACCTTTCTGACTAGAGATAAAATTCTCACACATTTTAATATAGTCCAATTGGTTGAGGATAACCATTGCCCCTCCTTTATCAGCTTCCTAAATATCGTGTCCCGATTATTCTTTTGAAGCCTACTTAATTCATCAAACTGCAGTTTATGTAAAGCAAGCTCTGTTCTGAACGAGTACTTATTACCACCTATTAATCTACCTATTCGTCTTCTTAGTTGTCTTCTACACTTTGCATCCGGTATAAATCTAACTTGCGCTTCAATACGAGTGAGGGTGTCAGTCAAAGCTGTTTTCTCATTGCCCAAATTAAATTTACACCCTTTACTTAACAAATCACGTTGTGTATCTGTTAAAACTAATTTGCTGTCATTAATAACTCTATTTGTAGAAACAAAACCGTGGAGACGGATACAATTTTGCTTTCATCCAACTCAATTTTCGACAATGCCTTGAAACAATAGCCTTTCTCGTTCTAAACGCCATCTTCGCTCTAATGGAAAGTAACAAAACATATTCAGGAGGACTTAAGAACGTACTCATATAAGCTGATAACTTTTTCATCTGTGCAATAACCCGGAACTTATTTCTGTCCTTCACTAATCCTTTCAGACAATAACAGCTTTTCAATCTTTCCTTTAAAAAATGTAATTCTTCCATTGTTAGAAGAACGCGAACACGACAACCCCAATGAACGAATCCTTCCTTCTTACAAATGTTATTAAATACGATCCCTGCCTTTATAGCTTCAAGACGTTTATTAAAATTAAGAAAAAGCCTAATATCCTTTTTAAGAAAAGGATAATAATTAACACTTCGGGTAATAGTAGTCATTACCGAAAATTCATATAGCAAAATTAACGTGAACATTCTTCATCATGGAACCCTAAATGCTACACGGTACTTGCAGCTTCTTCAGGATGCGATCCAACCTGCGATCGAGGAGTGCCACTGGCCTGTAGTAATACTACATGGTTCCAACATGATGGGGCTCCATCCAACTTTGGACGAAATGTCAAGCTTCAGAGCTTTATATGTGAAGCTCTGAAACGTCGTGGTCTTTTAAAGTCTTAGATGTTTTAAGGTTAGTGCCAATATAGTTTCTGTATTTTTTAATTTATGATGGTTAGGCACGTTAATTTTGCTGTAAGATAATTAATGCTTTTAGACAGTGTCAAAAGCAAAGCGGCCCCATAATATGCACAATTTTATAAGTAAAATTTTATCGGACGCGACCACTTTTGACCCCACAACTTCCGGTCAGGGAGTGGTCCTACAGGTCTGATTTTTTTGGACGTGGTCACCTACTTTTTGATGCTGAACACAATGGTGAAGGTTTCATTCTAATATCTCTAACCGTTTGGCCACTACAGTGTGAGGCATCCACCAAGATACCACATTTGATCCCAACTTCCGGTCAGGGAGTGGTCCTAGAGGTCTGATTTTTTGGACGTAGTCACATATTTTTTAATGAATCACAATGTTGAACACAATGGTGAAGTTTCATTCTAATATCTCTAAGCGTTTGGCCATTATAGAGTGTGACATCCAGCAAGCACACCAATTTTGACCTCCAACTTCCGGTCAAGAAGTGGTCCTAGAGGTCTGATTTTTTAGACGTGGCCATCTACGTTTTTATGCTGAGCACAATGGTGAAGGTTTTATTCTAATCTCCGGAGTGCCATACCCTCCTCCTCCTCAACATCGATTTACAAACACAAAAAAACCCTTCAAAATCAACTTACAACAAAACAAAATCACTCAACACATTCATACAACCACAACAAACAATCATACCAAAATCCATATTCATAATATACATACAACTCATTACACAGGGTGATTCATAAAGTACTGGAAAAAATGGCCTACAAAAAACGAACATCGAAATACTTTTCTAAGTTCAATTAGATGTAAAAAATAAGTAAAGTAGGGCATGTATTTCCGGATCGAACGTGCGATTCTGAGTAGGATGATGGGTACCGATTTTAATCTTTTTCCTGCTCCGATGAAAAAAAATGGTCTAGTTAGCACCCTTCACAACCGGGAAGAGCAAGGAAAGGAAAGCGAGATTAGAATAGGCTAAGGTAAATGGGAGTATTGACTCCATTTATTTCAAACACAAGGAGCCCGGGGGGGGGGGATAAATAAAACAAATTAAATTATGGCATATTACTTTCCTGTATTGTAATAAATCACGGCAATGTGAAAACCTCTGCTTCTCTCTTCTCTCCCTCCCATTCAGATAGTTTCGCCCTCAGAAGAATACCCACACAATTCGGGGTAGGTTTCTATTACAAACCTGAAGCAAATAGTAATTGTTCGTAAGAAATAAATGATTATTGTGATCTCATACAATCACTCACAAAAATGCCTGCAAACTACACTATTGCGGAACGCATTGAATTGGTCCTGCTTTGTGGCGTGGAGGGAGTCATTTCACAAACCTTCACAGTAGTTAGTCACCAATTTCACCTCCGTCACCAAGATAGAGATAGGCCATGTATTACCATCATTTCTAATTTATTATGGAAATTCAAGGCAACAGGCTCTGTGGATGACGATCGGCAAGCATGTGGTCGTCCACGTTCGTTAACTGATGAGGGGCATACATTTGCAGCGATTGAATCTGTTGAGGCAACACCTCGCATATTCCTCGCCTAACAGCTGAATACGAACCAAATAGCTATTCATAGAGTCCTTCCAGAGCACGGCTACCACGGATTCAAACCTGCTACTCCACAGCATCTAGATGACGAGGACTGTGATAGAAGGTTCCAATTTGCACAATGGGCTGTTGATACCATCGATGCTGACCCAACATTTCTACGGCGTCTGGTAAAGACTGACTAGGCCCAAATTGCTTCGCACGTATCACCAAACAAACAAAACACTCGAGAATACGCAATAACAAACCGTACTTCACAATAGAGGGTCATTTTCAACATAATCCCAGAACAAATGTATGGTGTGGTTTTGTGGGATCAGAGTTCATAGGCCCTTTCTTCATCGATGGAACCCTAAATTCTGCACGGTACTTGCAGCTTCTTCAGGATGCGATCCAACCTGCGATCGAGGAATGCCAATGGCCTGTAGTAATACTACATGGTTCCAACATGATGGGGCTCCTCAAACTTTGGACGAAATGTCAGGCTGGTTAGATCAGACCTTCACAGCTAAATGGATTGGGAGGAGAGGACCAGTAGAACAGCCACCTGGAAGTCCTGACCTAACACCTCCTGACGTTTTCTTGTGGGGCTATCTAAAGGTTCAACTTGCCGCAGCACCACACCACCAGGAGAACATTCAGCAGCTACAGCAGAGAATTGCTGACATCTGCCAAATAATATGATTGAGAATGTTTGTCGAAATCTCGAGCAAAGGCTTAGGCACTGCGTAGCAGCGCAAGGATGGCACATTGAGAACATAGTCTTGAATATTAGAATTAGTTGGTCTATCTCATTGGAAAACACAAAACAGTTTTCGCTTTGTAATTCTTCAATTTATAGGTTGAGGTAGTTCGGCATTCTGAGTTCAGCCACGGCGTCAGTCGTGGTTTATTACGACGTTTCATTACAATGTTTTATTTCCCCCCCCCCCCGGGGCTCGTTGTGTTTGAAATAAACCAAACGGACTCGCTACACTTTGTTTTTATTTATTTCCCCCCTGTATGGGCTACTTTGTGGTTGAAATAAACCCAACGGACTTACTACAATTTGTTTTATTTCCCCCCCCCTCCCCCGGGCTCCGTGTGCCTGAAATAAACCTGAAATGGAGTCAATACTACATTTAACTTAGCCTATTATTATCTCGCTTTCCTTTCCTTGCTCTTCCCGGTTGTGAAGGGTGCTAACTAGACCATCTTTTTTCATAGGAGCAGAAAAAAGACTAAAATGGGGACCCATCAACCGATTCAGAATCGCACGTTCGATTCGGAAGTCCATGCCCTATTTTACTTTTTTTTACATCGAATTTGACAGAAAAATATTTCGATGTTCGTTCTCTATAGGCCTATTTTTCCAGTACTTATGAATCATCTTGTGTACGCGAACTAGCCAGAGTAGTCTCAAGTAGCTCCTATTACTACTTTAGCCTAAACATAAAAGACAAAGCAGACCACTACCTACAAAGAAGGTTTCGGGTCCCCAGCACAAAAGACAAAAATAAACAAGAAAGACAAACATAAAAGAACATGAAATGAAAACAAAAAGAAAAAAAAAATCACTCAAGCAAAATAAAGTGGGGATGCGCAAGATAGAATTGCACTCTTACCCGCTGGACGCCACAGGCCTTACTAGTGGGTTCCAGTACAGTTCGCAATTCCCTTGGCATTGTTTCCACATTCCAATAATGTAAGTGGAGAGAGAGAGAAAAAAAAAAGGAAACAAAAACTCTCAGCGGCAACGAAAAGTCTCAAAATACCGGGTGATCAAGAAATAACAGGAGATGTTCGGAGCCCTGTAGCGTGATATGTACTGGACGAAATAGAACAAAATTTGGCCACCATACACATTAAAGTATGCGGTTTCGATTTGTCAAGAAAAGAAAATTAGTACCAATCAACGCCGATAGGGGAAATTTTTGGCGCTGCAAGCACATGTATGAAAAAAGAATACGTAACTGCCAATGGAACAATAAATAACAGCACACCAAATACCAATGAAAAACGTTTGTTATGGCAACCTACAGATTTGACTCAAGGTGACCACCATCCTGATGTTCCACTAATTGCATGCTGTACACGAGGTTTTCGACGGTGGCTCGCAGCATATCGGCATTTATTCGTCTGACATGTAACATTATTTGATCTTTTAAGGTAGGAATGTCAGGAACATGTCCTTGATACACAATGCTTTTCAGGTAACCCCACAACCATAAATCGCAAAGATTCAGATCAGGGGACCTCGGAGGCCAATTCATATGAATTGAGCGACTAATTACTCTAGCGTCTGTGAAAGCTTGACGCAGGACATCTTTCACCCGACGTCCGATGTGCGGTGGTGTACCATCTTGCATGAAAATGGTAGAATCGATACAATTTCTTTGCTGCATTTGAGACATCACAAAGTTCTCGAGCATAGCGACATATCTGTCGGAATTGACAGAAGAAGTCACTAGTCCATTTCTACCAACTTCTTCATAAAAGTACGGGCCGATGATGAAAGAAGCAGTGAACCCAAACCAAACTGTGACTTTCGGCGAATGTAAGGGGATCTCTTGACCAACGTGTGGATTTGTATCAGCCTAAATATGGCAGTTGTGCGTATTGATACCACCGTGCACATGGAAGTGAGCTTCATCGCTCCATAATATCCGCCACGGCCACTCGTCATCCACTTCCAATCGAGCCAAAAATCTCAAAGCAAACTCTAATCGGGTATTTCTGTCCCCTGGGAGCAATTCTTGAATGGATGTTATCTTACACGGATAAAATTTCAGGATCTTACACAATATCTTCTGCACCGTCGACAACGGGATATCTGTTTGATATTAAACGTGCACTGCTGGTACCCTGCTTATTAGCTATCGCCTGATCCTGAACGGCAGTTGCAAGTTCTTCAACTAGTTCCTGCTTGATACGTTTACGTCCTCGGCCTTGTTGCACACCTGGTCGCACGTCCTGTTCTTTCAAATCTTTCAACCATTCTTCGTTAGTTAGTTATGGTCATCGGTCCTCTATGTAACTGTTTTAACCGCCGCACAGTGGGGTATTATGGCCATAAACCTGGCCAAAAAGGCAAAAACTCAAATTCGTTATATAGGTGTGAAAAACTGTCTGAGGTGAAGGGAACTAAGTTGTGAGTCACCCTAAATCTATTTCCGACGCATTCGACATCTTCAATGGCTCTCCAGGTCAGTTGAAGTTCAGGTATCTGTTTGAGTTGTCGCGATTTTTCAGTGTTTTTCACGTATGACTTGTACCTATAAACAAATTTTTTCTGAGACAACGGATCTTCGGATTTGAATCCTATTTTCTACGGATGTTTATAAAGGTAAGTGCGTTGTTTTAATATTATTAGATAGTCTGTTTTGTAATTATTTTATATTATAAAAAATAAAACAAACATAAAAACGTATTTTTAATGAATTTTTTTCTAAAAAGTAATTTCTGTGCAAGCTTTTTAACTGTGTGTCAGGCTTTGTCAAGCTTTTTGCCTTTGATATTCTTGTTCACTAATCTATTGGTAACTAAGTTCAAAAAAAAAAATTTCCGCATTTAGTTGCTTTAGTCTATGAAATATTTTAAAAACATATAATGCCGATAAATGTTAAGTCAAAACTGACTGCAGCGTCAATGTTCTGAGTTCGGTACAATTAGGTTTTGGCCCGAAAAAATTATTAACAGGCTGAAAATTGGTGGAAACATGCAGGAAAATGTTCTGGAAGTCCACCCTAATTCCCAAAAAAATCTCAGTAAAAGGAAGGCCGCCATCTTGGAAAATTGCGGCCAAAATAAGAATTTTTATAATTATTTTGTAAACAGTTAAAAATACAGAAAAATGTTTGAGACAAAAGTTAAAGAACGTGTCAAAATACACATTTTTTTATCCTTATATATTTCCGTCCATCTGTTGCCGTTTTCGAGTAAAACGTAATTTAATAAGTTGGAAATTGGCCCTTATGGGGAATTTACGTCGCATTTATATTATTTACGTGGCAGCCGTTTCCTTGGTTTTTTTTTTACTTTGCGCTGATGTTATTCTTGCGTGGAATAGTGAAAATTTTATATTTTGCTATTTATGAATCGTCAAGCATCACTGGAGTAAACCTTGATCTCATCAAGAGATTGAAAGTGATATTAGAAGCCATTACGAGTGGGCATCACATTGATGATAAGAAATTTCAGTTGTACGCTGATGAAACATCTAGGCTTTATGTAAGTCTGTACGGCTGGCACCCCATGATACCAACAATGCATAAAGTTTTGGTTCATGGGGCTACAGTCATTAAACAAGCCATTTTACCCATAGGACAGTTATCAGAAGAAGCTACTGAGGCCAGAAATAAACATTTCAGGATGTACAGAAGTAAATTCTCCAGGAAGTTTAACCGAACAATCTGCAATAGGGACGTTCTAAACCGGCTTTTTCTTTCAAGTGATCTGTTGATGAGCTGCTCAAGAAAACAGTCTCGTAAAAAAATAAACGTTTTAGCAGTGAGACACTCGCACTTCTTCTGCCAGAGCCACCTGAAGGTGTCGATGTGGAAGTTGTATTGAACAAAGTGAAGATGAAGAAAGTGATGAAGAAGACATTTAATAACCATTGAACATTTTGAAAGACAATGAATGGGGCGATGCGATGCTGGTGCTTCACATAAGAGAACTATATATCTATCTATATATATATATATATGTAATTTGTAAATATTATTTGTAATGGTACTTTCATCCAAGTATTAGTAAAAATATACTTTAAACTAAAATTCATTAACAAAACAGTTTTTTATTGTTATTTTACCTGAATTATAACAAAAGTCCAAAAATGATTGAAAATTGTAGGGTTTTGTGTTAAAAAAATATATTCATAATTACATAACCATTTAAAATTGCATTTCAATAAAATAACATGTCCAGTTAGTTAATTAAAATTAACGACAAACATTTTTTCGTAAATCTTGACTGATTAATTTGTTGTTTCAATATATCTGCTCCAAAGAAAAGACTAGCTATTTAAAAAAAATGAAATTCTTGAAATAGTTTGTCTTATTTGTTATGACTAAACAATATTTATACACTCTTTTGGTACATAATCACTGTTTAGAATATTCTCTCTGAGCACGAAAGAAATCTAATTTACCTGATTTTAATAATTTTCCCTCGTTTTCCAGATTTCCCTGACTTTTCCAGGCTTAGGAAATATAATTCCCTATCAATAATATGTGAAGTAGTAATTAATATTCAAGAAACAAGGTTTCACTCAATAAAATTAAGGAAACAACGTGTAAATATTTTTGGTCAGGTTTTTGACCCAAATACCCCACTTTGCGCCGGTATTCACGAAGAGCATCATTGGCATTTTCATTCCGCTGATAAAACAACTTCACTAATAAGGCACGATCACGTAGTGACAACACCATCGACGGACTTTTTGCATAATGACTAGAATTCCCGCAATCCCTCCTTTTATCCTCGATATCGTATCACACAGTCCCAGTATAAGCAAATTTCATGATGCATTTTTCGACCACAGTGCCAGAATTTCCCCTATCGGCGTTGTTTGGTACTAATTTTCTTGACAAATCGAAACCGCATACTTTAATGTGCATGGTGGCCAAATTTTGTTATATTTCGTCCAGTACATAACACGCTACAGGGCTCCGAACATCTCCTGTTATTTCTTGATCACCCGGTATATCAAAACTGGTAGACTTAAACCCCAAAAGAACAAACAGATATGTAATAAAATAAAAAAATCCTGTTACTAGTAAGAAATATTTGAACAGATATTATTGGTGGATGAGAATTTTTAAAATTTATGGATTGATAGACTCAATTTAACTTCCTCTAAAAATTCGCTTTAAATTCTGTTCATTTTTATCTATATTATTACAAGAAAAGTTGATTTTTTTCTGAAACCATAAGACACAGAAATATAAATAAGGTGGCAAATGTTAGGTATAGCATTGAGGATGCTCACATTTTCGTTTTTATGCAATTTTATTTTTATGTGAGCATCTCCGAGATGTTGTCTGAAAATTTTGTCTGGAAAATAAACTGATTTCTATTTAATTAGTAAAAAGGAATCATATTCTGGTCAGATAAATGTAATTGGTACCCCACATAAAGTGTTAATAAAATTGGAGAACTCAAAAACAAAAATCCAACTTTTGAGAAATGGCAATACACACCAATATAAAACTATGAAATAAAACAATTAAAAATGACTAAAAAATATACAGACAGTTTCGATTTGAAAGCGTACAAATCTTCCTCAATGTAAACTAAGAGACACAAAAACATGTGTCTCCTTTAATACATGTTGCAAAGGAGACCAAAACTTCGAAGGGTTACGAACCCCATGGAATCAAATGGCTCCTCTAATGAAATGCCTTCACCAATCAGTGAACTGGGAACAAGCGGCCTCATTTGGTACCTGAAAGAACTTTAAAAAATAAGCAAATCCACGTGTATTGAGGAAGCTTTGAAAACAAAGGAATGAGCATGGAAACAATTTTATTTATTTTCCTTTCTCCCTTCCCGGCCCATTCCTCAGATTATAATTCTCGGGAATTGCTTAAAAGTAGTCACAAAATAATATTAGATTAAAAAAAATAAATAAATAGAATTCTTTCCATGCTCATTTCTTTGTTTTCAAAGCTTCGAAGTTTTGGTCTCCTTTGCGACATGTATTAAAGGGGTTGTTTTGTGTCTCCAGTTTACATTGAGGAAGATTTGTCTGTACATTTTTTAGTTATTTTTAATTGTTTTATTTTATAGTTTTATATTAGTGTGTATGCCCGTTACTCAAAAGCTGGATCACCTTTCAGCACACGTAAAAAAATTATTACTAAAAAAAAAAAATTGTTTTAAGCGGCGTTTTTGACACGTATCAAAAGTACTGGTTGTATTCGAGCGACTAAATGTCACGCTCGATTGCAATAACTGCAATCGAGAAAATATATAAATTTCGAATGTGACTTAAATAATGCCTACCAACACCAATTTCCCATTAACTTCTTCATTGTAGTTTATTTTTTAATTACATCATTTGGTGGCTCCTTGCATCATTCAAGTCAGCCTCCCATTTAAATCGAAAGTGTTGATTAGCCAATCCTGGATAACAACGTTCTCCGATACTTTTTGGTTCGGGTAGCCTATCGAATCGTTCGGGACCGATTCACCTTCAACTGTCGACGTTACTACTGTATAAGAATAAGTATGTGACCAATACCGCACAATACCTTTGAAAAAACTCATTTAATTATAAAACATGTTTCGACAGGCCTCAAGTTAACGTCTTTCGTTCTCACAAGTCAGATACAAAAACTAACAAAGGTGGAACATTTAAAAGAATTATCTTAAACAGCCAATAAGCGCATGGTTGATTCCATCTACTGATAGTTAAAGTGGCAGGGTCTCAAGCAATGCCTAACAGTATGAAGCAGTGTCCTTAACAACCGGTGTACATTAATGCTCTAAGATAACCACAGATGAAAAAGTTCAGAGGGTTTAAATCAGGGGATCGAGCAGGCCATGTCATGATAACTAAGGAGCAATTTAATGACTCTACGATACGACGTAAAAGCCAACACCTCTGTATCGTTTCATCGTTCATATCTTGGAAATACCGCATTTACAGACCCATGTTTATATGACATTTATTCGTTGTTTTGCGTGATTGAATACAACCTTTTAGTTTGGCAGCACATTTAAGATGCACCCTGTATAAAAAAATCAGACAAAATTCTGGGAGGGGGAATTTCATTTTTAGACCATTATATATAATTAAAATAAGTACACCAATTGATTAATTTATACTTAAATATTACCACATTGTAGATAATTATACTTCTCACAAAATTTAGAAGATATTGCATAACGAATATAAATTACCCGAAAAACAGAGGCATTTGAGTTTATTTGTTAAAGAACATCATCAGAGAAGCAAATGACACGAAAATGGAAATTGTCTGAATATGCAAATGTTAAGCAAAATCTTAATTCGCTTGTTTTCCAGAACCGTGTGTACAGAGGCTGGCAGTGCTGGATTATCTCCACTTTCCTGGATTTTCAGTAAGTGGCAGAATCGTTAAATGTATCTGAAAATCTTCCTGCAACGTGATTTACTCGAATCTGAAGCATGGAGTCATAGCGCGTCTTGGAGCTGGCAAACACAGATGACAGTGGCAGTAGCTTTGGAACCTATCAAAGTGTGATTAGCAGACTCTGGAATCGTTTCAGAGAGATTGCCACAGTACGAAGAAGACCAGGCCAGGGCCAGCCACTTGCCACCACTGCAAGAGATGACCGCTAGCTGCACGAAAGAATCGGCGAGACAGTTTCTCGCTGCGTCTGGACGACTGGTGTGTACTCAAACCGTGGGAAAGTAACTCCGTCACGGCGGACTTCATGCCCGGCGACCAATGGTACGCATTCCGTTAACAGCTGAACATCCGTAGAAACTGGGCTTAACTACATTTTTCCTGGACCCATGAAGAGTGGTCCACGATTCCCTTCAGTGATGAGTCAAGATTCAGCCTGCAGCCTGACAATCGTCCTGCCCTGATATGGCATGAATGTGGAACACAGAATCCACGTTTCGTGCAAGAAAGACCTTTCTTTGGTGGAGGTAGAATCATGGTGTGGGCAGGCATCATTATGAATGGTCGTACCGATCTCCAGGTTGCTAGAAACGGAACGGTGAATTTTGTAAGATATCGGGATGAAATTCTGCAGCCAATAGTGGTACCCTATGCTGGAGCAGTTGGAGCCAACTTTCTTTTTCTGGACGATAATGCACGCCCCCACCGTGGGCATCTCGGGAACAATATGCTGCAAGAGGCTGGAATCAAGCGCATGGACTGGCCTTCACGTTCTCCGGACGTCAATTCCACGGTTCACGCTTGGGATGCACTACGAAGAGGCGTTGCCAGTCACTAATCACCTCCCATAACACTTCCTCAGATGAAAGTTGCCCTGGCGAGCGAGTGGCTACAAATCCCACAGGAACTGGTGGACAATTTGATCCTCTCCAAGCCTCGTCGCTGCCAGTGTCTTGTAGCAGTCTCAGATGACCCTACTGAACAGTCAATGTTCCACACATTTTTCACGTTTGACGTGCGAACATTTATCACTCCTGCTCAATCCCAATAAATGGATTCTTTACCTCATTTGCATATTCAGACAACTTCCATTTTCGTATCATTTGCTTCTCTGATGATGTTCTTTAATAAATAAACTTAAAAGCTTCTGCTTGTTTGAGTGTACTGTATTGATTTTGCAATATCCCCTAAATTTTATTAGTAGTGAATATTAGTTTAGGTCGATTGTGCTTAATAATTTTATGAAAATTATCACCAAAGTAGAACATTATACTAATGTTAACTTTTGTAATTTCATACCGAGAAATTCCCAACTGAAAGACTGTTCATAATAAAAGATCTATTTTTTTTTTCTTTTTTTCTTTTGTTTTATTTTTATTCATCATAATCAGTAATTTCAAAGTCACTGAACTAATCATCTGCAAATAAGTTCTCTGTGTGTTTTACTACTTTTCCTAACGGGTTTCAAAGTCACTTTTATGAGATTATTTGAAAATAAATTTTCATTACTCTACTTTTATTATTATTTTTATCTTCTTGGTTATTATTCTTTTCACATTTTTTTTTTAAAGTAAAAGATTTAGAAACAAAGGACCCATTTCCTTTTGAGTAAAATCAGAAATTAAGTTCACAAATATCTACTCAGTAATCTTCGATTTCGACGCTCCGCAGCACCAACAGTACAGGAATAGAAGGGTACCTAGTATATGTTTAATTGGAGTATAGTTATTTATTTATTCATTATATCAAATAAACATTATTATTGATACATACTTAACTGTATAGATAATATATAAATAAATCCATCAATCAATCAATCCTTTTGAAAAAACTTCTTTACTCTAGTACTATATTTCGAATAATTTCTTCAATCATTCTTCCTCAGGTGATAGGTAAAAGAGGAAAATAGAATAACTTAAAATAAACTTTCCTCTCATTACAAAGTAAAAATAAACAATGAATTACATCAAGTTCTTTTAAACAACATTAATGAATGGTATGACACTACAAACCATTATTAATTTAGGTCATACTAAAATAATTACAATTATACAATAAATAATGATACACTACTAATTCTTATAAACAATGATGCAGCACTAATTGTTAAATCACTTCAAATTTAAAATAAAAATGATAAATTGTTACAAACATATTATATTTTAATAATTTTTCTCTTCTTTTTATTTATAAATTTTTTGAAAATTCTTAATGAATAATATGAAACTTTAAGAGATCTATCCTTATTTATACATTCATTTGAATTTATGAAACATGATTCTAATAGAATTCTATGTCTTTCATCATTGCACTTGTATATGAGCTTGGCTATTGGGTCCGGATTATGGTTATTTTCAATGGCATGACATGCCCAGTCCGATAATTTAGGTTCTGTATTTATGTATGCCCTTATGTGTTCACGAAGCCTCTCTTTTAGGGTCCTTGCCGAATGCCCATAATAAATTTTATCACAGTCCCTGCATTTTAGTTGGTATATTATGCCCATGTCATTTTTAATTTCTTTATTTAACTTTATTAATTTATTGTTCTTAAAATGTACAATTTTGATATTTTGTTCGGTACAAAATTTCCTAATTTTTTTGTTTATTCTGGTCCCTATAGGAAATCGTAAGTAATTGTTGTTTGTAGTTTTATTTCTTTCCATTTCTTTTTCTCCTATTTGTGAAAAAATTCTTTACAACTGTATCAACAAATGTGGTGGGATATTCCTTCATATAGTATTTTTCTTTCATTTTAATAATTTTTTCTTTCCATTTACTGCGGTCTTCCGTATAATTGGTTATTCTCCTTAAATTTTTCCATATAATGGCTTTTTTTGTCTTGTATTGATGTTTGTATAAAAATTCATCGTTATTTATTTTAAGTTATTCTATTTTCCTCTTTTACCTATCACCTGAGGAAGAATAATTGAAGAAATTATTCGAAATATAGTCCTAGAGTAAAGAAGTTTTTTCAAAAGGATTGATTGATGGATTTATTTACAAGTATATAAACATAATTGTATTTAGTTTTTTGTAAATTTCTTTTGATTTGTAAATTCCAAGTGAATGTATTATTTATTGGAATACCCAGTTATTTTTTAGTTATTTTTTTTTTCTTTTTTTTTACAGTTTTTTTTTTTATGAGGTCACTTAAGTGGAAGCAATCATGTATACCAAAAGTAGATATTCGCTTCATAGTAATTTTCTATTTTTTGAATGCATCATTTGCTTTTTCTTTCATTTATCATTATTTGTTAAAATATCTCAGAATTAAACTCAGGATTGAATCGTGTTGTAGCTCACTATTAGCTTGGTTTATGCTAATTTCATATTTTAACAATATTAAATAATCTTGGAAAATACAAGCTTTGAGTGTTTTTATATAATTTTAGTATCGTAAATGAAAGTATCAAAACCACAGTTATCTTTTGGAAACTACGTATTTATTTTGCATCTGTTATTTTTTAAATTATTTAACAGCGGTTGAAATTGTAAGTAAATTCAATTTATATGCAATGGAAATAGAAATTAAAATATTCATAAATCTATACCTTCTCCAATAATCCCGGCAATGTTTCAGGATGGAGTAGAATTTCAATTGATTGTTCTCCATCCTGAAAGTTAAATCCTTCTAAACTTTCAGGATGGAGAACAATCAATTGAAATTCTACTCCGTCCTGAAACATTGCTTGGGCTTTTGAGAAAGTTGAGATTTATTGACATTTTAATTTCTATATCCATTGCATATAAATCGTTCTAACTTTCATTAACTATCATTTTCAAAATTCAGTTTGAGCTACCAATACATTCCAATGGTTTCTCAGAAAATCCCCGTGTGTTTTCTGGTGGTTGTTTGCGCTTTGGTTTTGTGTGTTCAACAGTCTGTGATTGCAGCAAAGGCAACCAATACGACAGCAAACAATCGAACGCGTACTCTACAACGGGATTGTACGAGAGGTTTTGATTGTCCTGAAGGCCTCGAATGCGATATGATTTCAAAAAGATGTAGAGAGGTACAGCCTGCGTATGATTGTAAGTTATTCTATGCTTTTAAAACTAATTTTAAATTTCATTATTTTTTTATGAAATATTTGAACATATATATAATATTATTGATGGATGAAAATTTTCTAAATTCCCGAATGTGTAGACTCAATTTATTAACTTCCTCTAAAAATTCGCTTTAGAATCTGTTCATTATCTGTATTATTGCAAGAAAAGTTGATTTTTTTCTGAAACCATAAGACACAGAACTACAAATAAGGTGGCAAATGTTAGGTATAGGATTGAGGATGCTCACATTTTCATTTTCATGCAATTTCCTTTTTAAGTGAGCATCTCCGAGATGCTCACATTTTCACTTCAATCATCACGTCACCTGACTTACGATCAAATATAAGGTCTTCGAAATGTGCTCGTGGGTTGTGAGAAAGCGATCGCGGTCACTGGTGGTAAGAAAAGTATCCTAAGGGCTGGCTGGCAGTGGCGGTAAAAGCTTGCATGGGGCTCTTGGCTGAAAATTTTGTCTGGGCTCTTGCATCAAACTAATTTCTATTTAAGTAGTAAAAAGGAAAAATCTTCTGGTCAGATACATGTAATTTGTACCCCATACAAAGTGTTAATAAAATTGGAGAACTCAAAAAATAAAAAAAAATTGCGTTTTTAATCTGTGTTTTTGACACTTGTATCAAAACTACTGGTTGTAAACGAGCGACAAAATGTGACGATATATATAAATTCCGAATCTGGCTTAAATAATGCGTTACCACGCCAATTCCACGTTAACTTTTTAATTGTAGGTTATTTTTTAATTACATAATTTGAGGTCCCTTGCATCATTCCAGTCATTTAAACAGAAAGTGTTGATTAGCCAATCCTGGTTCACAAATTTCCCCCGATCCTTTGTTTACTTGGTTTCGGGTGACCTTTGGTATCGTTCGGGACTAATTCGCCTTCAACTGCCGACCTTCCTATAAAAAATAACAATGTGACCAATACTGTAAGAATGTGATCAATAACGCACAATACATTTGAAAAAAAAACTTATTTAATTAAAAAATATGTTTCGACCCCAAGTTAACATCTCTCATCCTCAAATATAAAAACTAAAAAAGGTATGACATTTAAAAGAATTATCTTAAACAGCCAATCAGCGCATGGTTGATTCCATCTAGCTGATAAGTAAATTAGCAGTGCCTAACAGTATAAGGGTAAAAATTAGATAAGTGGCTAAATCTAATTCCTGACATTTATAACCCGGAAAAATTTTTTATTTTTAAAAATTAATTGTTTAAAACATATCTCCTTATTAATCATATCAAATATGTTTAAGATAAAAAAAAAAAAATTAGGCATTAAAATTTCAAGGCAGAATATGAAAAGTCATTTTCCTGCCGGGCGAAAATTCCATGTTCGCACCTTCAGTTCACTATAATTTAAAATATTGTTATTTCCAAACATGAAATCTGGGTTTAAAATAATTATTATATGTTATAGAAAATAACATGAAGACTAAAATGTAAGCTAATATGTAATTTGATAATACTTCAGAGGTTTTGTAGCGGCGACTATACTACTCGTCATTTAGATGTAGATATATAAATATACAATTATTTATAAAATAATGTCATGACTTCTTAATCAAATAAATATGGTGTAATAAAGAGAAAAGGATATTATCAACTTTATCTTTAGTTATTGTAAAATGACTTATAGTTTTCAAATATCTTTACTTTATATAGATTCTAATTAATCCTTAATTTATCGGGGTTTTTTCGGAGAGAAAATAAAATCCACTATTGGAACAAATTCTTCTTACATTTCACTTAAATTCAGTAATTTTCATTCTTCAAAAGAATGAAAATTCTAATATTCATAATAAGTAAGTAATAAAATAAGAAAAAAGTAGCCTTATTTTTCTTTTAAAAAAACGTTTACTGTTATATTGTAAACTCAAATTTTGGAACTCGTGGATTATAGTCCTCAAGTTCAGACGTTTGCAGTGTTTTGATTTTTTACATATTTTTAATTTTTAAACTATATCGGAATACTGGTAGATACAATTTCCCTTGGAGTTCTTGTATATTGTATTGGTCACCACCATCTTTTCTCCCTCCCCTATTTCGGTTTTATGGACACTATTGAAAAGAAGTCCTGTGAGATTTGTGAAACCCTTTTCCTGACATTGGTTTCGCCTAATTCGCATCTTTGGTCGCTGCTGGGCGTCACTGACGTCATGCTTGGGTTTTTTCGGAAACCCAAAACTTTTTTCGAAAGATTTTTGTAGCATTCTGTTTATCTTAAAAAGATATATATTTTATCTATTTGCATGACCAATCTATCTCTTATAGTTTGGTCATAAAATTTTGAAAAACTTAAAGTCTTATGATAAAATACCCTTTTTATAATATAAAATGTAATAATTTCTATTCTACCCATTATCTTTTAACATAAAATTAGATATTTTTTTCATTGAAAAATAATAATAATGAGTATAAATTGTAGAGAGAGATTCCCCGCCCCCATGTACCAAAAATGAAGACATTCTTACCAATTAAATATCGCTTCATAAAAACTATCTCGTCACTGCAGCGCCTTGAACCAATTAAACAAATTTTAGGTGTAATTTCCAGTCCTATTTTTCATGTTGTGGAAATTATATTCTCAGTTTAGACTTGAGTTATTAGTGAATGTATCTTCAATGGCCAAGTTCATTAAATTTAGATATAAAAAGAATAAAGAAGATATTAATAAATAGAAGAAAAGCCAAATTGTTTAAAAGTCGAATCAACAAAAGTATTTTCCCTGAAATACCTTTTTGCAGACAACTGAAATTCCTTTCGTACTATTCACTGCTTTCAAAAGATCTGACAACACGTGCTTGGAAAGAATTAAACATTTAACTGCATTTTAATTTGCTCACTTTTCCGTGTCTTACTATAGGCTGATGCACATAAAACCGGCCTCAATGAGTTTCAAGGTAAATGTTGTACTATATACAAACAAACTATACTTCTTCCTTAAATCTTCTCTCTATATATTATTAAACATCATCCACCAGATAATAAATGTCATAAACTACATTTATTAACTGAAAAAACGAATTTTCAAGGAGATAAAATTTACCGTCTCCTCTTTTTCAAGCCTGTTTACATTATAACAATAAATGAATGAGATTCTTTTACTACAATGACTTTAAAATATTGATATTAACAATTAAAAAACGTTAATACAATAATAATAAAAGATCATACTCTACAATATAATAATCACATATTATTAATAATCACAAATTTAACACTTTAGTTTTTCAATTATTAGCTTTTTGTTAGATGTTACAAATATTTTTGTTAATCATTTCTCTAGCCAATTTTACCAAATTTTCACTAACTTTAATTCCATCACATCTATTGAGATTTTTTTCTTTTGAATTTCTGATACATAGGCTTTTAATTTTGATTAAAAAAGAATGGTTATACTGACAGATTCATAGATAGTTCAATAAGAAATTATAATAAATTTAAGATAAAAGAATTGGATAAACATAATGAAAATAGATTTTGCATTCCCTATCTGAATAAGAACAGCTGGAAATTAAAAGAAATTGGTAAAAGATATGGAGTAAACTTAAATTTTGAATATAGAAATAAATTAAAAAATATTTTATGTAAAAAGATAAATAGCAATGACAAGAAGTTTGAAATGGGTGTTGTTTATAAATTAGATTGCCTGAACTGCGATTCGTTCTATCTTGGGGAGACGAAAAGAACAGTTCAAGAACGCATGGGGGAACACGAATATTATATTAGACAAAAATTAGTAAAGGAATCTGAAATTGCTGAACACTGTAAAGACAAGCAACATTGTATCAATTGTGAAGTAAACATTTTATATAATGAAACAAATACAAAAATTAGAAGAACAATAGAAAGCCTATGTATCAGAAATTCAAAAGAAAAAAA